>CM062817.1:1995525204-1995769685 GCA_031772625.1 Pinus tabuliformis
CATACCATCCATACATGGGGTAATGCTACCGATCCATCACATCAGTGTCGTTATATGTTCAAGAGATGTCATTCAGAAAGTGTCAACCGGGTCCCATCCACTACCATACATCATCTTTCATCCTTCCATGACCGCCACCCTGAATCATATTTCACAGATCGTTTTCACCATCATCACTAGCTCCGTTCCGTGTCACTGATGTGGGATTCATTAAGGCCCTCCTTTGACGGATCACTTCTTGTCGACATCAGCTCATTATCCAAGAAGTTGATCTAGGAACACCCCCTCAGTACTTTGAAGCTTGCATGCCTCAATGGCAAGTTTCTCACTTCCGGCGATAGGTATACATTAATGACCTTCGACCGGGAGACTTTGCGTGGTGTTCGACGTCAGATCCTATATTCACGCCACGTGAATTGTGCTGCAGTACCTTGAGGGTCATCATCATTATCGGTGATTCCTCTCGCGCTTGTTAACAGTTTACATTATTGACTGGTAATCAAGCGATGTCTTTCCATGTTCGACTTCAAGAAATTCTCACATGGATCGACTTGTACTAGAGTGAAGATCGGACAAGTTTGAAGACCCCGGATCTAGTTTCATCCATCCGGGCTGCGATATATATTCAGGAGATAAAAACATAGACATGTGCAGCAGATGATCATCCTACTAAAAGGATGATAATTAAAAGCAGAGAATTATCAGTCTATTATCAGACGATCGTCTGTTTATGTACAGCAAATGTATTTATAAAGCTGAGCATGGGAAATGCCCGCATCAGCTAGATCATGAAAAGAAAGTATGAAAAGATAATGTATTGTATTGTATTTTGTTACAGGTCACCTCCCGGCGATTGAATGAACTTCGGATCCTCCTAATAAAGCATTTCACCCGATAAACGACCTCATACTTTAGGGGGCAACTGTTATAGACATTTTTGTGCCTTACAGCATAGAGCATGAAATGTCAATAATCTAAGGGATCCAAAGTCCCTAAACATGTTGTTCTTACCCTTAGAGGAACAAGGTCAGCAAACCACAGCACTGCAAATCAGTTCTCCACTGAAAAACACTCAAAAACAGGTCAGTTTTGGATCATTGCAGCTGCTCCACTAGGCATCTGCGCTGCATAGCAGGTACAACAAAGGCTACCTGCGTTGCATAGCAAGTAGAACAAAGGCTACCTGCGTTGGGCGTACTTGGACATGTGGAGGAATCTTTTTCTCAAAGTGCCAGTGCCCAGGAAGCTTCTAAAAAGACACTTGATCATAAGATTCGCCTAATGATGAGTTAAGAGCTTCTAAAACTCCAAGTGGAAGACAGAAACTCCGAGTGAAGAACTGAAGAACAACTGGAGTTGAAGAGGACAACAAGTCACACATCAAGCTGACTTATCTTCACTCCAAAACTCTATATAAGGATCTCATCCCATGGGATCTGGAGGCCGGAATTTAGTGCAAAGAATTGCTGTTGGTTTACAGTTGTGAGCATTGGGTGATTGCTTGAGGGAGGTGAAGAAGAGATTTCTCTCCGTCGGGAAGGTGATGCTGGATTGGACCTCTCATGGTTGTATCACCGCCTGAACCTTACTTCCATATATTAATAAAGCATTTGAGGTTCTTCTATTCGCATGTGTTTCAATGGTGTATTGTCTTACTTGCGTCTTTGATTTATGCTAATCCTTGAATCGATTATGAATGCATGCTTCTTGTAGTTTCCTTTTCTTGTCTTATTTGCAGGATCTCGTGTAGCTGGGCCCGTGAAAAGACTTGGAGCTGGGAGCAAGCGGCAATCAAAGGAGATTGGATCGACCATTTGCGCAAGACATCGGTAAGTGGATCTCTTCCTTTTATCTCTTGCATGTCATAAAGAAGAAACTTTAGATAGCTTTGCTTTCAGCTGTTGCTAAGGAACTGTCACCCTTAGAGTGGGTTAGGGTCATTCCGAGTTGGATACTTTCCCCCACAACAATCCCATCCAAAGAAGGGCTTATCCCATTGATGGTGGACCTAAATAACTTCCTCTAGAGAACTATAAATACAGGCATTGGGCCAGAGGGAGGAGAGGTTGAAAGTTGAACATTCCTAAGGGTAGATGCTGCTGGAATTAGGACTCCCTTGTAAAGCTTGAGAGGAGAGATTCCCATCCTTTCCTAGCCTTATTTGAGAGTGGGTGAGCTGATCAAAGTAAAGGAAAACTCTTGCTGGACCCTAGGAGGGACTTGCACAACACCAAGGCTCAGGTTGTAATGGTTCCTTTTGTTACCTCTTAATACAAATGAACTTATTTTTCTCAACAGATTGTTATTCATGGTTTGTTTCATATACTCCTTGGTCTATATGATAGATATGTATTGTTTTATAAGTTTATCAGGTGCTATTTAATCTTTTGTCTTGTTAGTGAATGCAGGTTTCGAAGAGAAGGAGGAGCTCATCCGGATTGGCGAGGCTGGACTACTACAAAGCGTTGGACTAAAGGTATGTTAAAGATCCCCTGATTACTTGTATTTGCAATGCATGTTTAGAGAAAGGTAGGGTTTATTTGTTTTGTTTGTCACTAGAAAGCTTTTGCTTCTAGGGAGGTCAGTTGTGTCTGCACTAACGACTCTTTCCGCATGACAATCCTTAGTCTTCTTACTGTTATTATAGATATGATCTATTCTTTAAGGTCTTTAAGCAAACATTTAACAATTAAAGCTAGTGCGCGTAGTCGTAAATATACTTCATAAAATCATAACATAAGCATAAACATTCAGATTGGTGATTAGATACACAATATTTCATAAACACTTATCTTTATTAATATTTTGTTCAGTACATTCCACTTTCCACCCTGCGCACTCAGTTGCAGGGGTCCACGCACACAGCTGCAGACTCTATCAAGCCTCTGTGCACACAGCTACAAAGCCTCTTCTACCCTCTACTACCCTCGACTCGGACTTACAGACTCAGAGCACTTTTTCTTTCACAAACCCATACATCAAAGCTATCATTCCAAAATTGTCTTCTAATCCTATATCGTTGCTCTATTTATACATTCCCATGGTCTGTGGACCATGGGCAAGACGACACATTCTAAATTACTCTATTACATTTTAGGGTAGACTACCCTTGGACTTAACCCATTACAATTAACACTTCGTGCATTTCGTGGAGCTTTTACCATACTTTTACCCAAAATTGCGGGCCTCAGCCCCAACACTGTTACATAGGTGATCCACTACCCAACACCGATAGGAGTTATGAGGCGGAATTTATAGTGTTTCAAATCTGATAAATGGAAGATTGGTAGATTTTCACAGTTTTTCGTGTATTTTTCTATGTAAACAGAGAATGACCATTTTTGAGATTTCAAAGGCATCAATGGTCCATTCCGTTACAGAACAGGTGGCCACCATCCCTGAAGGTGTTTAACAATGATTTCTAACGCTCAGAGGGGGATTCGAGTGGACAAAGACTGGGAGCCAGAGAGCCCGAGAAGGGAAACAAATAGACAACGCCGATTGGCTTTAAAGCCACAGAAGGCAAAAGATAGAGGCAAGCAGTGCTAAGACAGAGAGCAAACAGAGATATAGAGTCAGTGAGGAGAGTCTATGTACTCAGAAAGACTTGGGGAATCCAAGTAAAGCCTTGTTGTTTTGTATCTGTTGTGTGAGACTCAAATTGAGCTCACTTTGTAAAAACTCTGCTTCTGAAGACATAATAGAGAGGTCACCACTGAAGGCTGGACCAGGAGACGTAGCCCAGGAGTGTTGGGTGAACTCCTTATTAAACTTGTTGTGTTTATGTGTGTTTGTCTATTATGTTCTTTAACTGCTTCATTGTCTATGTATTTCGCAATCTTATCGATCCATTGCACAAAGTAACATAGGAAAATCCATGCACATGAGTCTGTAATACCTTAATAATTGTCTAAGATCTAATTATTAGATCACCAAATATTTGAGTCCATCCTCCAAGTGGTGGCTCTGAAAAGGAAATTTTTGCAGTGCAACCTGTGCCTCGTGAGGAGTATAATCTGAGAGAGTAATAGTGGATTTTAGATGGCTCGCTTCCATACCTGTGGCCTTATCGAAGAATAGAAGTATATTGAAAAATGTGGAAGTATCCCATATACCTCCATTAAGGAAGATGAGCACATCATCTACAAAGAGTAGATGAGTGAGTATACACTGATCAGATATTTTGAGTCCCTGTAATCGCCCATCTTTCTTGGCAGAAGCAATGAGCCTACTGAGGCCTTCCATAATAATCAGAAAGAGGAGAGGGGAGAGTGGACAACCTTGTCTAAGTCCACGTTCAACATGAAAGAAGTATGATGCAGAGCCATTGATTAGGACACTGAAGGAGGCCGAGGTGATGTAGCACATAATCCAATCAATGAAGGGAAGAGGAAAACCTAGGTGGGTGAGGATCATTTTAATATAGAGCCAGCTGACCCGGTCGAAAGCTTTAGCGAGATCAATTTTGAGAATGGAACCCTTGAGTTTTTTAGATTTCATGGAATGTAGGGCTTCCTATGCAGAGCCAATAGCCTCATGGATTTGTCTGTTATGTAGGAAAGAAAATTGTTCAGGGGAGATGTGACTGGATAGGATAGGTTTGAGGCAGTTGGCTATGATCTTGGCAATGATATTGTAAAGACAGTTACAAAGAGATATGGGTCTGACATCGTTGAATGACGAAGGGGGGTCAGATTTGGGGATAACATCAATGAAAGCAGAATTTATAGCCTCATACATGCGCCCGGATGTCATGCATTCCTCCACCACCTTTAGAAGATCTTGACCAATAGTTTCATGAAAGGAAAGATAAAACTCAATAGTCCATCCATCAGGCCCTGGACTCTTATCTTTTTTGAACCATTTTAAAGTACTTTCCAATTCACCCATTGTAATAGGGGAGGTGAGCTCCTCAACCTCATCTGGGTTGACAAAACGAGGGAAATGTCTCGCTATCCAAACAATATCAACAAGAGTGGCACCAGGGGGAGCCTTAAAAAGTTTTTGGAAGTGTGAGTTTCCTAGATGAGCTAGCTGATTAAATGAAGTTGCAAGACTACCGTCCTCCTTAGGCATGTGCCAGATAGTGTTGTTGACTTTCCTTCCCTTTGCATAGTTGTGGAAAAACTTTGTATTCTCATCACCGACTTGTAACCAAATAGCCTGACTCCAGAGGTGTTAGGCTTCTTCCCTCTCTTTTAAAATATTTGATTGTTGTGCCTCTAAGTCAATAAGGTGGGATTTTTCCTCCACAAATGTGAATCCCCATCCCTGTTCATCCAAAATATTGGCTAGAGTATGCTCAATGGTTCTAAGGGTCAGCTCATCCTGGTCTCTTTTGTCCTTGGCCCAATTAATAGATAATTGCTTGATTTCAAGAAGGTTTTCACATAATCCCTCTGCAATGGTTCTCCCCGAGGATGGTGGATGAGAAAGCCAGTAATTGTTAATTAGGTGAATATATGAGGGATCCTTTAGCCAGGTGGAATTGAATTTGAAGGGTGCCCTTGGCTTCCGGAAGGGGCTAGAGAGCTCCATGAAGATGGCGGAATGGTTCGATATACCTCTAGAATCAAACCATTGTCTATAAATATATAGTCCTCTCAGCAGTGGATCCTTAATGAGGAAGCAATCCAAGCGCCTAGCCAGAGCAGCCTCCCCAATTGTTCAATTGCACCAACTGGGCTGAGGTTTTACCATAGGGATATAAATCAAGTGATGTCGTTCAAGGATCTACTCCATAATGTCAGATAAGGGATCCACCTAAGCATTAATTCCCCATGATTTCCCACAACCAATGGAGAAACTCAAGTCTCCTCCCAAGATGGTATTATTAGAGTTGATAATGGAAAGATTTAGGAGGTGATTCCAAAAAGACTCTCTATTATGACAAGGGCCATATATATTGACAATCTTGAGATCCATGCCCAGATTCAAGGAAGACATTTCCATGCTGACAAAGCCAGCCCCACCCGAGGAAGCCTTGAGGTGAATAGTGCGAGGATTAATACCCAAGGCCAGCCCACCCAATCACCCTATGACATCAAGGGACTAGAAAGTCAAACCTGGTTTCAAAAATTGAAGCACGGGAATAATTTGATCAGCCAACCCAAGGGTTCTTGCTAAAAATATAATATCAACCAACTCAGATTCAAATAAGCATCTGAGGGCTAGTTTTTTGGGACAACCACTTCATGGGGAATACTGTGGGAGGGTAGACTATTCTTTAAGTACCCAATCAAGAGTAGATTGTTTGCCAAAATCCACTTCCACCCCAGCTTGTTGAATGGCCTTAGACATATGAGATTTTCTCCCCCTGAAGAATTTGGAAGCATAAGGAGGGGAGATCAGGCCCAAGCCAGAGTTCACAAAAGTCTCAGGTTAATGAGAATAGTGGTAACGGAGGTTATAAGGGTGAGAGTGTCATGAGATGCTTGAAGGCATATCATGAGGGGGAGAGCAATCTAGGTCTGGGATAGTAGGTGGAGTTGTAGAGTTAACCAGAAGATGGGAGTCCAAGAAACAAGGGATGGTGTTAGGAATATAATTCGGAATTGATGTAGATGCAGAATGAAAATGTTGTGCAAAGCATAAATAAGAAGGTGCATTTATAGAGAAAGGGATAGGAGGAGTACCTGAAGATTGAGTAGCTGCAGCTGCAGCCCTTGATCTTGTCATTGGTGGGGAAGGAGGATAGGGAGTACTCGAGAATGACACCTGAGTTGATACTCCCATCTTAGATAGAGGATAATTTTCCAGTGGAGACTAATCAAGAGCAGATGTGGGAACCCTTTCCATAACTTCCTCTGTTTCTTTGGTTGGGGGGCAGTCTTACAAACCAACGGACATTCCTTGTAGAGTTTTCCAACCTTATGGCACCTACGAAATCTAAATGACACTCCATAGTCGAGGATTTGAATCCTGGTGAAATTCTTCCATTGCAGTGTGATTTTTCCTCCAACCTTTCTCTAGTATCCAAGTAAACCAGTATCTAGTGTATGATTTGTCATAGTCCAGATAGGTGTTGAGTGCATTGCCTATGCAAATGAATATATCTTCAGACCAAAAGTGCAGGGGAAGACCAGGTAGCCTAACCCAAAGTGGTCCAACTCCAATTTGTTCCCGCTCTAGATCAAAAAGAGGACTCCAGTGCTTTAGCATGACCGGAGCCATCTCTATATGCCAATATCTGGTAAGTGCCCAATTTGTGTATTCCTCCTGCTGAAAATGGAGCACAAACCATCCTCGAGCCAACATTTGCACCTCTAGGAGATCCTTGAATATGTTCCCCCAAATCTCTTTGACCCAGAGTCTGAGTCTCTCAGCAAAATAGGCACGGCCTCGAACTCTTCCAACAAGAACCCTGCCTACTGTGTATACAACTTCCTCCATGTTTACCCCTTCCTCGAATTTTAGGGTCAAGACCTTGCTCATGGCCTTCACACACTTGAGCTTTGGTTTCCCTGTTCGTGGCGTAGTTGTATGATCCTGCAAGGGATCCTAAGAGCTTTGATGCTCCAGTTGAGACTGCTGAGAGGAGTGTCGAACTTTGATGACCAAGGTGTTGGCATTATGGCACAGGTCTGGTGCTATGGCACAGGTGTTGTCCTTGATGGCAACTCACTCTGATGTCAGATCATAGTTCAGGCACTCGGAAAGAAGAAAAAGATATATACGCAGTTTCACCTTGACGAAGCCGCGTATACACGTGGGTTAGACGTTCCGAAGTCGTGTATTCGTATACACGCACTTTCACGCAAGGAAAAGCACGTACATGAGGGAGAACTTATTTTTTGGTCTGTGGTATTTAGTCCTTGGTATTTGAACCTGTAGTTTTGGGCCATGGTATCTCGTTAGAAGTGTTGATCCCAAGTATTGGGTCCATGGTATTGTTTTGTTATGGTTTTGGACTGTGGTATTATGAAAGGCCTAAGACTATAAAAGAGGAAGGAGATCATTTGGCAAAAGATGATCTGAATTATTGAATATCTAAAAAAATGCTAGATCTGGAATATTGGTGATTGTGCTATGGTGCAGATCTGGATCTGAATGAAGGAGGAATTTGAGCGCAAAGAGAAGGATAAGTTCTGTTGATGGGTCATAATCTTAAGGCTTGAATAATAATATCTTTGTATGATTTTGATCCGTTATATGTGGTGCATGCTTGATCTATAAATCTGGTAATCTGGGTTAATTAATGTCTGAATATTTGAAAGAGTGAATTATCCTTTATAGATCTGTACGCAGGTTCAGTTAAGCGAAGGCGCGTATACACGCTATTTCTATGAGTAAAAACAATGTAGACGCAGGTTGGTCCAAACACAGAAGCGTATACACGCATGTTTCTAGCTATTGAAGTAGCGTATATCTCTTGAGTTGTGTTATAACTGCTTCTGTTTATTGTTGCAGTGCTCTGGGTTCAGAATTTGGTGTGTGGTTATTGTTACTGTGTTCTGGGTACAGCTATCAGAAAAGTGTCTACTTGTTTCAGTTCTAATTGGTGAAAGGAGATTGTTTGATGCAGAAATTCTTGATGATTGATTGATGTTCATGGATCCAATGTGAAAATTTATGAAACGTGGTCCTTGGAAGCAAAGAGAAGGTTGTAGCCTTCTGCAGGTAGTAGCCTACGTACTAGTATCCCAGCTAGTATAAGAGTTAAGGTGGTTGTAGCTCCCTTCCAGGATTAAGCTGGAGAATGAGAGAGAGTTGTAGCTCTCTGTAGGTAGCAGCCTGCGTACTGGTAAAAGACTACACCAGTACAGAAACATTGTAAAAAGAAGTTTCTAATTAAAAGAAGATAGAGATGAATTGCAGCAGGTGGTTTTCACCCACATTGGGTTTCCACCTTATATCTTGTGTTCTTGTGTGTGATTGTCTTCTGCTCTGTTTCATTGTTTCTGGTTACTGTTTATTTGATGCTGATACACAGATTAATGATCAACATCTGTAAGATAAATTAAATTATAAGTCTGCATGGTATACGTGGGTTTCCTTATCTGTAGTTGCGTATATACGCAGTTTTAACTAACTGAAGTAGCGTATATGATCTGGGTTTGAAAAAGAAAATAATTGACTTGATAATACTGATTCACCCCCCCCCCCCCTCAGTATTATTTCCAACAATTGGTATCAGAGCGGGTCCTTTTGAAGAAGCTTGATTGCTTGAAGCAAGATCTATCATCATGACCAACTACGAGAGAGAAGCATCGATCAGGTCACCAATTTTTTATGAGACCAACTTCGTCTATTGGAAGGTAAGTGTCACAGCCTATCTTCAATCTCTTGGTACAGAAGTCTGGGATATCATAGATACACGGTACACTTTTCCATCAGCAACTCTTATAGATAGGGCTGGTACGAAGCAATATGAAACAAATGCAAAGGCTATCAATACTCTATTAGGATGTCTATCTCAATCAAAATTCATCAAGGTTATGCAGTATAAATCCGCAAAAGAAATATGGGACAAGATTGTTCTGAGCTATGAAGGAGATGAACAGGTAAAACGAGCAAAACTTCAAACCCTCAGAATTCAGTATGAAAATCTCATAATGCACAATGATGAAAGTGTGGCTAACTATTTCCTATGTATAGATGAGATTGTTAATTGTATGAAAAATTTGGGTGAAGAAATAAAAGAGGCTGTTGTGGTTGAAAAGGTTCTAAGATCGTTGTCCCCTAAGTTTGAATCAAAAGTTTCTGCAATAGAAGAAAAGGAGAATGTACGGAACCTTACCATGTCACAGCTGCACAGAATTCTAACTGCTTACGAAATGAGGAAAGGAGGACCATCAGACAGGAGAGAAGTTGCATTCAAGGCTTCAGGAAAAGGAGATTACTATGAGTCAGGACATATGTCAGAAGAAGAGGAAGAATCAAATTTTGTCAAGAACCTTCAACGGGGTGCTAGAATATTCAAAGGTAAGTTACCTTTCAAATGCTTTGCTTGTGGAAGAGTCGGTCACTATGCTGCCAAGTGTCCTCATAAAGATAAGCTTGACAAAGGTAAGGAACTTGTTAGATGGAACAAGAAACAAAATGTAAATAAGAAAAGCTAATACACTCATGAAGATAGTGATGGATTTTCAAATAGTGATGAAGATGAACAAGGTTATAATTATAAACTTTTAATGGCTTTTGAAGATGATGATTTTGTGGATTCTATAGATGAAGAAGGTCTTTATGAAGAGATTTCTAGACTCAAAATTTGTTTAAAAGAGAAGAATGTGATCATAGATACTCTACAATTCCAACTTGCTGAAAAGGAAAAACATCATGAAAAGTTAGAATGTGAAATTGTGGGACTTAGAAAAGAGATTGAGAAAAAAAAAGCTCTTAATCTTAGATTTGTTAAAGGATCTGACACTTTAGATGAGATTATCAAAGTGCAGTGTTATCCACTAATCAAGACAGGTCTGGGATATAATGAAGAATCATCTCAAGCACAGAAGCCATACACCTCCAAAAGTTATCTTGATGCAGCAAGGAGAAGTGAAAAGGTTGACAATCAACAGCAAAGGCACAATGCTGCTCACCAGGTAAATCAGGGACAATTTACCTCAAGAAAGAACGAAGACTACCAGGTAAATCAGGGGCAATCTACTTTAAGGATGAGCAAAAGCTACAACCAACCATAGGTAAAACCTTCTCAATTTTCCTCAAGAGTGGATATCAATAGAAACTATAATCATTTGGCTGGTAGATTTGATAATCGCAGGAATTTCTTCAATGGCCAATGTTTCTCTTGTCATAACTTTGGACACAAAGCAGCTCAATGTGTTGCCTACAAAACTATCATGACTAGAGAAGCTCAAAAACAGAGGAGTATGACTGGGATCATGAAAAGGACCTACAATAACTTTTCTGCTCTTGAAAATGAAATAGAATGTTCTATTTGTAACAATTTCGGTCATGAAGATTTTGAATGTAGGAGCAGGTTTCGGCAGACAACTCAGAAGGAGCAAGCCTCAAGTGCCAAAACATGGAGAATGAAAGAACCACAACCAAAAAGATGTGGTATAGCCTTATATGCGGAAGGGAAAGAAAATCAATGGTACATCGACAGTGGATGTTCAAAACATATGACGGGTGATAAAGAAAAACTTCAGTCATATTGTGCCTTAGAGAAGGAGAAGAAGGTATCATTTGGAAATGACACCCCTGCGTTCATAAAAGGTAAAGGTTCGGTTTAGTTGAAAGAAAGGGTCAAAGCCAGAAATGTTATGTATGTTGATGGCTTAAAGCATAATCTACTAAGTGTCAGTCAAATGTGCGATCAAGGAACTGAGGTAATATTTCGATCAAATGGATGTAGTGTTCGTGATCTTGATATAGGAAAAACAGTGATCAAAGGCATAAGAACTCCAAATAATTTATAAATATTCAAAGAAGGACAACATCAATGTTATCTAAGCAAGAATGATGAACACTCGCTATGGCACAGAAGATTGGGGCATCTTAGCTTCTCACAGATAAGGAAAGCATGCAAATACCAAGCAGTCCATGGTCTTCCAGACATCAGAGTTCTAGACAATACAATATGAAAATCATGTAAGTTTGGTAAGAAAACCAGAACTAACTTCCTTGAGAAGGAAGGATCAGCCAGCATGCTGCTTGAACTTGTCCATACTGATGTATGTGGTCCATCTAGGAAAAGTTCACCTCGAGGAGAAGAATACTTTATATTATTCATTGATGACTTTTCCAAGATGTGTTGGATAGGACTTATGAAGCACAAAGACGAAGCCTTTGAAAACTTCAAATCATTCAAAGCCTTGGTGGAGAATGAATCAGATCACAGAATCAAATGCCTTAGGTCTGATCGAGGAGGAGAATTTACCTCGAATGAATTTTTCGATTTTTGTGAAGAACATGGAATAAGAATGGAATTCTCTATAGCTAGGACTCCTCAGCAAAATGGAGTAGTGGAAAGGATGAATAGAATGGTTCAACAAATGACTCATGCTATGCTGGATGAGTCTGGAACTCCCGCAACCTTCTGGGGTGAATCCGCATTTGCTGTAGTTTTTATTATCAACAAGACAAATGTCCGGGTGAACAGCACTCAAACTCCTCATGAGCTCTGGTATGGTGAGACTCCTATGGTAAACATTTCAAAGTTTTTGGAAGCAAATGCTATATTAAAAATAATGATGAAAATCTTGGCAAGTTTGAACCTAGAGCAGATGAAGGCATTCTCCTTGGATATTCTCCCCACAGCAAAGCATATAGGTGTTACAATAAAAGACTTGGAAGAATTGTTGACAGCATTGATGTAGTGGTTGATGAAAAAGGAAACATTCCTAGGCAAGTAAATTCCGAAGATTTCGAAGATGATGACGACTATCCTTCAACATCAAATCAAACTTATGATGAAGAAGAAGCTCAAGAGGCACCAGAGGAACAGATAAGGATAGAAGAGAAGACTCCATCCAGATACGTTCAAAAGAATCATCGAGAAACTCAAATTCTGGGGTAGAAAGAGGCAGGTATACAAACAAGAAGAACAATTGCAGAAGCCTCAAGCTATTTGGCACTGCTCTCCTCCACTGAACCAAAAAATGTAAAAGAGGCATGCAGAGATGAATGCTGGGTCAAGGCAATGGATGAAGAACTTGAGCAGATCGAAAAGAATAACACTTGGGAGTTGGTTCCTAGACCAAAAGATAAGAATGTCATAGGGGCAAAATGGATCTTTAAAAACAAGTTGAATGAAAATGGGGAAGTTATTAGAAACAAGGCCAGATTTGTTTGTAAAGGGTATGCTCAACAAGAAGGAATAGACTTTGAAGAAACTTTTGCTCCCATTGCTAGACTTGAGGCCATCCGAATGTTCCTTGCTCTCAAGCGTTCAGAAGTTCAAAGTATTTCAAATGGACGTGAAATCAACTTTTCTGAATGGAGATATAGAAGAAGAAGTGTATATTGAGCAACCAGATGGATTCATCCTTGGAAATGATCCAAAACTTTTATGCAGACTTAAGAAGGCTCTCTATGGTCTTAAACAAGCTCCAAGGGCTTGGTATTATCGTCTGGACAAATATCTTCATCAACAAGGTTTCTCAAAAGGATCAACAGATAGCAATCTTTATATAAAAATTGAAAATAACAAATTGCTAATACTTGTTGTGTATGTTGATGATATCATTTTTGGCAGCAATGAAGAAGCTATGAGTCAAAGCTTTGCCTTGGTGATGTAGAAAGAATTTGAAATGTCCTTGCTTGGAGAACTGACATATTTTCTTGGATTACAAATCCAACAAAATGAAGGCGGTATCTTTTTATCTCAAACCAAGTACCTCAAGCAGATTTTGAAGAAGTATGGCATGGAAGATTCGAAACCAGTATGTACCCCTATGGTTACAGGATGCAGCCTCAGTGCAAATGATGAATCAACAGTAGTGCATCAACCAACTTATAGATCCGTGATTGGAAGTCTTCTCTATTTAACAGGTACCCGACCAGACATCATGCATGTAGTGGGAATGGTTGGAATATTTCAGGCAAATCCTAAGGAAACTCATCTTCAGGCAGTAAAGAGAATTTTCAAGTATCTTCAAGGAACTCAAAACTATGGCCTGTGGTATCCGAGAGATATAGATCTCACTCTCATGCTTATAAAGATGTAGATTGGGTTGGAAGCGTGGATGATAGAAAAAGCACAAGTGGCGGTGCATTCTTTATGGGTTCTAGATTAGTATCTTGGTTCAGCAAGAAATAGAGTTCGATTGCCTTATCTACAGCTGAAGCAGAATATGTGGCTGCCGCATCTTGTTGCACACATCTCCTTTGGATGATGCAAACTTTGCAGGATTTTCAAATCACTTGTACTCCACCTATCTCCATCTTATGTGATAATACAAGTGCTATCAATATCTCAAATAATTCTGTCATGCATTCAAAGACTAAGCACATACCGATCAAGTATCATTTTCTCCGGTAACAAGTATTGGAACAAAAGGTCAAATTGGACTATGTTCCCTCTAAGGAACAAGTTGCTGATATTCTCACCAAACCACTTCCTAGGGAAACTTTTGAATACCTCAGACAGAAGCTGGGAGTAGTTGATGTGTCATCTTGTTGTTGAAACTTGTCCGTTTCAGAGAAAAGTGGGTGTACGCGAGTTGCCTGAGGAGGATCCGCATACATATGCCGGTTTATGCAGAGACAGTCGTGTATATGGTAGTTTGAAATAAATCAGTGGGGACAGACTCTGGTTGAAGAGAGTCTGATATGGGTCTGACAGAGACCATCTGGCACAGGTTCATGGGGAGTAGATAATCTTCTAATAATGCATTGTTGGCATTATCTTAGAAGCTTTTGGTCCGAGTACACAGCTGTTGTTGATTTCAGGTGGAACAAATGCAGAGGGAGAACAGAAGAAGAACATGGTTGCTGATCTGAATAGTGATTGACAGATGCTGCTGATATCAGTTATTGGTGACTTTCATGAGTCTTGCTCTAGAGTTTTCGTCTCTATGTCATGTATATCTTCTATTATTATCAAGGTCATGTAACAGCCTATTTTGGTTTCCCCACTATGCCTGGGATGATTGATGTAATGTACTTGGTTGTCATATGTAAATTTCTGGTGTATCCCCACTTGGTTGGGTAGATGATCCCCACTTGGTTGGGAGATGGATGTATGTATAGAGTCTTTTGGTGATAGTAAGGTCTTTTATGATGAATAAGTCATGGTTCTTCTTGAAGAGCATTTTTTTTGCAGATCTTGCCTAAAGTCAGGGGGAGCATGGTCAGCACAGCAGAGTAGAGATTTCAACATGTACTCAGGGGGAGCACAACCCTTTGCCCTTGATGACAAAGGGGGAGAATGAATTTGAGGATCTTGGGGTTGCCATCAAGTCCAAAGGGGGAGATTGTTGGCATTATGGCACAGGTTTGGCGCTATGGCATAGGTGTTGTCCTTGATGGCAACTCACTCTGATGTCTGATCACAGTTTAGGCACTCAGAAAGAAGAAAAAGATATATACGTAGTTTCACCTTGACGAAGCCACGTATACATGCAGGTTAGATGTTCTGAAGTCGCGTATGCGTATACACGCACTTTCACGCAAGGAAAAACGCGTACATGAGGGAGAACTTATTTTTTGGTCCGTGGTATTTAGTCCTTGGTATTTGAACCTATAGTTTTGGGCCATGGTATCTCGTCAGAAGTGTTGATCCCAAGTATTGGGTCCATGGTATTGTTTTGTTATGGTTTTGGACTGTGGTATTGTGAAAGGCCTAAGACTATAAAAGAGGAAGGAGATCATTTGGAAAAATATGATCTGAATTATTGAATATCTGAAAAAGTGCTAGATCTAGAATATTGGTGATTTTGCTATGCTGCAGATCTAGATCTGAATGAAGGAGGATTCTGAGCACAAACAGAAGGATAAGTTCTATTGATGGGTCATAATCTTAAGGCTTGAATAATAGTATCTTTGTATGATTTTCATCCGTTATATGTGGCGCATGCTTGATCTATAAATCTGGTAATTTGGGTTAATTAATGTCTGAATATTTGAAAGACTGAATTATCCTTTATAGATCTGTATGCAGGTTCAGTTAAGAGAAGGCGCGTATACACGTTGTTTCTGTGAGTAAAAACAGCGTATACGCAGGTTGGTCCAAACACAGAAGTGTATACATGCATGTTTCTGGTTATTGAAGTAGCGTATATCTCTTGAGTTGTGTTATAGCTACTTCTGTTTATTGTTGCAGTGCTCTGGGTTCAGAATTTGGTGTGTGGTTACTATTACTGTGTTCTGGGTACAACTGTCAGAAAAGTGTCTACTTGTTTCAGTTCTAATTGGTGAAAAGGAGATTGTTTGATGCAGAAATTCTTGATGATTGATTGATGTTCATGGATCCAGTGTGAAAATTTATGAAACGTGGTCCCTGGAAGCAAAGAGAAGGTTGTAGCCTTCTGCAGGTAGTAGCCTACGTACTAGTATCCCAGCTAGTATAAGAGCTAAGGGGGTTGTAGCTCCCTTCCAGGATTAAGCTGGAGAACGAGAGAGAGTTGTAGCTCTCTACAGGTAGCAGCCTGAGTACTGGTAAAATACTGCACCAGTATAGAAACATTGTAAAAATAAGTTTCTAATTAAAAGAAGATAGAGACGAATTGCAGTAGGTGGTTTTCACCCACATTGGGTTTCCACCTTATATCTTGTGTTCTTGTGTGTGATTGTCTTCTACTCTGTTTCATTGTTTATGGTTATTGTTCATTTGATGCGGATACACAAATTAATGATCCACATCTGCAAGATAAATTAAATTATAAGTCTGCATGGTATACGCGGGTTTCCTTATTTGTAGTTGCATATATACGTGGTTTTAACTAACTGAAGTAGCGTATATGATCTGGGTTTGAAAAAGAAAATAATTGACTTGATAATATTGATTCAGTCCCCCTCTCAGTATTATTTCCAACACAAGGTTTCAAAGAAGCTGGAGGGGGAGGATGAGGTGCCTAGTGTTGCAGTAGGAGGGGTAAGTGGAGTGGACAAAAGCAGGTCGAGTCTGGTTGCCGAATCGAAAACTGCAGAGGAGGGAAGCTCAAAAGGTGTCAAGTGGACCAAATTCGCAGATGACAATCGAACAAAAGGGGGAGATGGCAGTGTGTAGGAGGTAAGCAGGTGGAGGGTTTCCGATGAGAGGGGAGAGCAGTTGATATCTGGGGAGTCTATAAATAGAGCAGCGAATGGGAGGCTGTAAGTGGATGGACCGAGGAAATAAACGGAGGGGGGCATAATGGAGATATGCAGAATATTCAGACCCTGATAACCAGCGGGTGTAGAATCCGGCATAGGTTTAGGTCTTCACCAAATATAATCATAGGGGTTAAGGTCGACGGAGTAGTCCACCTCCTCGAGTTCCATATCCGACATCCTATAGCGAACCCGACGACATTGAAAGGAAACAGGTGACAACGAAAAAGAAAAGCAGCCAACTGTAATAGTGAGGATGACAACACAAAATCAGCGGGTGATTATGTGTATTCAGCTACAGACAAAAAAACCTGGCCATGCTTCTTGTTCTTTGAAGTCGCAAGCGTCCGGGTACCCATAATGTTTTTCTTGTTACTAATTTATTTCCAATACTAGATCTCTACTATACTAGGGCACAACACTTCTATATCAAGATAAAGTAATTGAAAATTGTTATATTTTGTTTTAATTTACAAATTATTATTAATAATTGATATTACAACTCAATATGGAGATGTATATTTCCCTCTGAACTCAACAAAGAATTAACATCTCTATATATATACCCTATATTACATCTCTCTCTATATATATATTTTCAATCAATTACAAATAAAGTATTTTAATGTTCAATATAATTTTATATAGAGATAAAGTAATCGAAAATAAAGTTATTGTATTTTCACTTTTTATTATAACAAAAATGTGCAATTCTTTTATTTTTAAAAATACTGCAATACAATTCTTAAGTAAAATATTTGAAATCCATATTAACTAATATATTTTAATATCAATTTTTTATATATAAAAAAGAAATATAAAAAAATATTAATATATCATTTATAAATAAATTATTTCAACGCCTATGTAAAATATTTTAATGTGAAACTTTGTATATATTATATTGAACATAATTGTTTATTATGGTTAAAATATTTTATTCATGTTTTATTTAAAAGGAAGGAGATGTCTAATTCCTTATATGTTGATCATGGAGTTGATACACAACGTGTGCATAAAAAAATCATCTTCGACTCATCTTAACCTTAGATTCCTTTGATTTATAACTGCTAACAGAATGGTACAAATATATTTTTTTAAATTGTGCACTATAAAAGAGATTTGCATATTGAGGGATTTAATCCCTTTTAACACTTAATAGATAGAGAATTAAAATAAATCTATGTTGATATACCTTCTTTTTTTCAAGAAAAAAATCGTAATTTCATTAATATTTCAAACAAAAGTACATTCAACATATACACTGTAAAATGGCATTTTCAGAGTTTTAACAAAACCTGTCACAGTTTAAGCTATAAAAGCTCAAAAAAAATGATACAAAAAATATATAGATAAGCTTGTAGTCCATGGAAAATTGATCAAAATATACCACCAAAATCTATAAAAAAAAAATGATTTTGGCCCACATAATGTTGCATTGGCAGAGCATAAATAAAAACCTGTGAAGAATTTGAACCCATGGAAGAGAGTCACCCAAGAAAGCATATAACTTGCATGTCAAAAGGCCTAGTGCATTATGAGTGATATCATCTGACTGTAGTGTTCAGACTAACAAAAACACACAAAAACGTGTCAGTGCTTGGAGCAGAGGCAAGCCTCCAAACAATTGTGCCACGTCCATATACGAATGATGATAGAACTTGATGTGGTTCCATCCACGAACTTTACTTACCTTCCAGGCCCCCTTGTCTAGAAGAATGCCCTCCTTCGAAATCATATTGGTTTCCTGGTCCCTCTCCCTGTATATGTACCTGCAAGAAAAGTGTGCAAAATCAAGACATCATCCTCTAAAATCCACCACAATGTTGATAAAATTATGTTTTTGCATTCTTGAGTTGCATTAACCCATTTTATCACCAACATTGAATCACTAGATATTTTTCATTTGTCACATCCCTTCTCAAAGGCATATGTAATCAAAGATCTGAAAGTGAGGGATTCAGCCCAATTGCTTGTGTCATTTCCAATACTGATTTTAACACAAAGAAATTGTTAGAAATTATATATTACGAAGCAATGGAACACATAAAATATTGCATAAATATAAACACAGAAAACGCACGAAGCAAGAGAGACACAGATATACGTGGTTCACCTAGTTTGGGCTACGTCCACCCCTAACAGCCAGTCCTTCCTTTCTATTATCCAGCAAAATGAAGAGACACAACCTACAGCAAATCCGCTGTAATATCCTCTGTTTTCTCTCACAATCTCAACTCTCTGTTTCTTGCTCACAGAATACACATTTATCACACAGCCTCAAATACAATGCCCTCATACAAGGAGAGGGGTTTCCTTCTAGGGCAAAAAACCCTAAACTAAACATAAGTTCTATCGTCAGATCATCCGCCTAATGAACGGCCCAGATTGACTAGAAAATACTATACTTTTACAAGGCAATTTTACATTTATTTTTGGCTTCGGGGGCACTGCCCCCGAGCCCCCGCCGGGGGACCGCTGGCCCCCGGACCCCCGCGGGGGGGACAAGTCCCCCCCGCGTGGAGGGGTGTACAAAACTTCCTGGGGTATACATCCGGCTGAAACAAAGACCTCTGAACAATCATGCTCCACACACAACAATCTCCCACTTGGAGAATGATTGTAGCAACTCCACCGCTACTTCATTTGCTGGACAATGACTCCTCTTTGGACCTGGCTATTTCTTATCTTCATCGTCATCCTTGAAGACCAATTGAAACTGAGCATGTTCTTAGTTTCTCCCTGGTTACAACTTTTGTTAGCATATCTGCAGGATTCTGGCTAGTGTGTATCTTTTCCAGCTTCAACTCTCCATCCTCCAACACTGATCGTACGAAATGATACTTGAGTTGTATGTGTTTAGTCCTGGAATGAAATGCTGAGTTCTTTGCAAGATGAATGGCACTTTGACTATCACTGTATAACGTGCCCATATCATGCTCCTTACCCAATTCACCCATAAACCTTTGTAACCAAATCATTTCTTTACTAGCCTCTGTAGCAGCAACATACTCTGCTTCTGTTGTTGAAAGTGCATCAACACTTTGGATTTTTGAAACCCAACTGACAGCTGTTCCTCCAACAGTAAATACATATCCTGTAGTGCTCCTCCTGTTATCCCTGTCACCTGCCATATCTGCATCAACATATCCTTGTAGAGAAACGTTTGTACCACCAAAGCATAATGCTTGATTTGTGGTACCTTTCAAATATCTGAGAATCCATTTCACTGCCATCCAATGTTCCTTTCTTGGATTGTTCATGTACCTGCTTACAACTCCCACTGCATGTGCAATATCAGGCCTTGTGCAGACCATTGCATACATTAAGCTTCCAACTGCTGATGCATATGGAACTTTAGACATATAATCCATGTCTTCTTGGGTCTTTGGGCACATTTCCTTACTAAGTTTGAAATGGCTAGCAAAAGGTGTACTGACTGGTTTTGCATTGTGCATATTAAATCTTTTCAACACCTTTTGTATGTACTCATTCTGAGACAATGTTAATTTGTGATTTTTCCTGTCTCTAGTGATTCTCATACCAAGGATTTGTTTTGCAGCTCCCAAATCCTTCATTGCAAATGAATTTGCTAATTTTCTTTTAGTACATTTATTTCCTGCATGTTAGATCCTGCAACAAGCACGTCATCCACATACAATAACAATATAATATAGCTGCCATCATTTTGATTTTTCAAATAAACACAATGATCAGAGTGACATCTAGTATAACCTTGTTCAGACATAAACTTGTCAAATTTTAGATACCACTGCCTTGGAGCCTGTTTTAAGCCATACAAGCTCTTCTTCAACCTGCACACTAGTTTCTCCTTCCCTTTCACCTCATATCCTTGTGGCTATTGCATATATATCTCTTCCTCCAAATCCCCATGGAGAAAGGTTGTCTTTACATCTAACTGCTCAAGATGCAAATCTTCAGCTGCTACAAGACTTAAAATAGTTCTGATTGAAGTCATTTTAACAACAGGAGAAAATATTTCATCAAAATCAATACCTTTCTTCTGTGCAAACCCCTTCACCACAAGTCTAGCTTTATACCTCTATTTTCCTCCATCTTCTTCCTTCAGCCTGTAAACCCATTTATTCTGCAATGTTGTTTTACCTGCAGGCAACCTGACTAAGTCCCAAGTCTGGTTATGTGCTAAGGAGTCCATCTCTTCTTTCATGGCTTGCTCCCACTTCTTCCTGGTTTCTACCTGCACTGCTTCTTCATAACATTCGGGTTCACCAGAATCAGTCAACAATAAATAATATAATGAAGGAGAGTAACGTTCAGGGGGTCTACTTATCCTAGTAGATCTTCTAACACCACTTTTGGGTGTTTGGGGTGCCTGTTGTTGTTGTGGTGGTTGTTGTTGTTGTGGTTGTTGATTATTATTATTTTCAGGCACCTTTACTTTTTCAGTGATTTCGTCAAGAACTGTGTATTCCTTGTTTTTTTTTTCTTGCTTCTTTTCCTGCAACTGATTCTTATACAATACCTTTTCATTGAATATTACATCTCTGCTCCTAATGATTTTGTGATTTTCATAATCATATAAGCGATAACCAAAATCATTAACACCATATCCAATAAAGGTACATTTCTTTGACTTTGCCTCAAGCTTTGTTCTATTTTCTTTATCAATATGGACAAAAGCCTCACAACCAAAAGGCTTTAAAAAATAGTAGTTTACCTTTTTACCTGTCCATGCTTCCTCCGGAATGCCACCATCCAAGGAACTTGAAGGCCCTCTGTTTATTAGATAAACAACAGTATCTACAGCATCTGCCCAAAACTGTAAAGGCAATCCTGCATGCAATCTCATGCACCTTGCACGCTCCATGATTGTTATGTTCATCCTTTCTGACACACCATTTTCTTGTGGTGTTCTTGGAACTGTCTTCTCTCTACGAATTCCATGCTCTGAACAGTACCTATCAAACTCTTTGTTGCAATATTCACCTCCATTGTCTGATCTAAGACACTTCAATTTCTTTCCTGTCTCAATCTCAACCAAAGCTTTCCATTTCTTGAAAGTATCAAATACATCAGATTTATTCTTAATACAATAAATCCAATTTTTTCTAGTTGCATCATCAATAAAAGTAACATAATAACGAGAGCCACCGAGAGATGATACCTGAGTAGGTCCCCATACATCTGTATGCACAAGCTCTAATTTTTCGCTCTTCTTTTCTTTCCCAACTCTGAGAAATTTGACTCTCTTCTGTTTTCCATAAATGCAATTCTCACAGAAATCCAAATCAACATTCTTCAAACCCGGCAACAAATTCCTTGAGTGAAGAATCTTCATCCCCTTTTCACTCATGTGTCCGAGCCTATGATGCCATAATGTTGCATCTGCTCCTTTGGAAGTTAAAGCATTAACAGAATTAGAAATACCATTGCATAAATACAATGTACCAACCTTTTCGCCTTTTGCTATTACCAGGGCTCCTTTGGTGACCTTCCAAGCTTTATCTGTGAAAGTTGTCACACAACCTTCACCGCCTAATTGCCCTGTTGAAATCAGATTTTTCTTTAGATCTGGAACATGCCTTACCTCCTTTAATAGCCATTGGTTTCCATTCTGCTGTTTTACAAGAACCTTACCAATTCCAACGATTTTACAGGGTTTATCATCACCTAGACGAACTTGTCCAAAATCTCCTTGAACATAGTCATGAAAGTATTTCTTATCAGGTGTGGCATGGAATGAAGCCCCTGAATCTACCACCCAGGAATCAGTAATATTTTCGAAAGAAAGAATCAAAGCATCTTGTAACACCTCACCTATCACATTTGCTTCATGATTGTTTTCTTGCTGTGCATCTCCTTATTTTCCCTTCTGAGATCTACAGTCTTTCTTTAGGTGTCCTTTCTTTCCACATTTCCAGCACACTATCCCCGATCTAGACTTGGATCTGCCTTTCCTTGATTTACTACGATATCCTGAGCTCTTTCCTCTTTCCATTTTTCTTCCTCTAGATTCTGCACTCAAAGCATTTCCCCATGTCTCACTAGAGCTTTTCCGTCGCATTTCCTCGCTAAGGATAGCACCGACAACGTCATCAAACTTTAAAGTACTAGATCCAGAAACGGAGTTACTAATGGCCATTACCAAACCATTCCAACTTTCTGGTAATGAGCACAAGAATAACAGAGCTCTAACTTCATCATCAAAGTTTACCCCTACAGAACTTAACTGACTTGTAACTGTATTAAAATAATTTAAATGGTTTGCAACAGATCCACCTTCCGACATATTCATATTAAATAACCGTTTCATAAGAAATACCTTGTTTGAGGCCGAGGGTTTTTCATATAGTTTCGACAACGCCTGCATCAAACCCTATGTCGTGGTTTCCTTCGAAATGTTGAAGGCGACTGATGCAACAAGGCACAACCGTATTGTCCCGAGTGCCTTTCTATCGAGAAGGTTCCATTCTTCGTCTTTCATACCCGTCGGCATCTTTGTTTTTCTGCCCAATGGTAGGTATAGATCTTTCTGATACAGATAATCTTCCATCTGCATCTTCCACAGCGAGAAGTTTTGGCCTTTAAATTTCTCAACCTTAAACTTACCATCTTCCGCCATTGCTCCCACTCAAACCAGGAACCCTTCTTTCCTACGAGTTTATCAGCCAAATAGACCTTCGGCTCTGATACCAGTTGTTAGAAAATTATATATTACGGAGCAATGGAACACATAAAATATTGCAGAAATATAAACACAGAAAACACACGAAACAAGAGAGACACAGATATACGTGGTTCACCCAATTTGGGCTACGTCCACCCCGAACAGCCAGTCCTTCCTTTCTATTATCCAGCAAAATGAAGAGACACAACCTACAGCAAATCCGCTGTAATATCCTCTGTTTTCTCTCACAGTCTCACCTCTCTGTTTCTCGCTCACAGAATACACATCTATCACACAGCCTCAAATACGATGCCCTCATACAAAGAGAGGGGTTTCCTTCTAGGGAAAAAAACCCTAAACTAAACATAAGTTCTACCGTCAGATCATCCGCCTAATGAACAGCCCAGATTGACTACATCCTGGGGTATACATCCGGCTGAAACAAAGACCTCTGAACAATCATGTTCCACACACAACAGAAATGTTGTTCAGACAAGTAAAGAAAGAATCCCCCTCGATCTTGGTTCCCATCCCCTAGTGTTGCCTCATTAAAGTATCCCCATGGCATATAGTTGTATATCACCTCTTCTGGGACATTTCTAACAATATGCTAATCTTTTATTTGCAGGAAATGTTTATTTGAAAGAAATCTTTGAGGATGGCTAAACATTTCGTAGAAATATTCCCCAATTATGAAGAGATGCCCTGGAATATCTCCTTATTCCTTGCAATCCATATCCCCCAATTTATAATAAGAGGAAGAGCACTGGAAATTATTTTTGCCTGGTCCTGTAGCCATATTTTCCAAGAACCTGTGAAAAGGGGCCTAATCCATCTGCACTGCATACCTAAGGACTTCCTACATTATGTCCAAACTTGTTGAGTGAATTTGAAGGATACAAAAAGATGATATATAGTTTTGTTGGATCCCTTGCATAAGGCACACCACCCTAGACCAAACACATATCTTCATTGCATAATCTACCAAGTGGGATTTTATTTTACCTTAATGCACCATGTTAGTAGCTTGGACTTCAGAGGGCATTTTTCCTTCCAAAAAGTGCACCACCACCACTTCGGGTCTACCAATTGGATATGTACCATTAGGTAGATATATCCCATCTTAGGAGTGTTACAGATGCCATGGGGCATTGTGGCCCAAATGACATCACCTTCTTAGTTGGTTAACCTGACGTGAGCCATGACTAGTGCCTCCATATAGTGCCTCCATTCATCCTAAAATTCCACAAGGATATTTGAATCCTCAACAGATCACCACCCCTAGTTCCATATAGTAGTTACATCTGGATTTTCTATTTGATGTACCTTGGTATATCCCTCATCTCATAGGTGGATTATAATATGTTGAGAGATAATTTGATCCATGTTGCATGTAGACCATGGGTTGCAACCTAGTCGCACTCGTTGGCCATTCACAATGTTTTAGGCTAGACCTGAGGCTATCAAGTCAAATGAATTCAACACAGACCTCCACACTATAGAGATGTTACCTCTAACTTTGGGAGTCTATCCAGTTCTCCAATGAGAGGGGTTTAATATACTTTTGGTAGCCTAAATCAGTCCATAAGTTATTAGTTGATAGTATCCTCCATCCTGATTTATCTGCTAGGGCATAGAGAGCAAGAATATATTTTTTAACCCCCATCCCCCAGAAGTTTTGGGTACACTATCCTAGACCACTTTACCCAGGGTAACAAATTTCTCCTGTGTACCTTCCCAAATGAATTTGAAACAAATCCTCCTAGCGTTTTCCAAAATTCCTTTTGGGATCCATGCCAAAGCCATCCATAAACAAGAATTGCTTCCAAAACTGATTTTTCCAACACCAAACGACCATCTCTGGAAATCCATCTGTGACTCTATCTTTAAAGTCTCTTTTCCAATTTTGCGAGAAGCCAAAACCAATCTTCAAGCCGATAGTTGTTGGGTTTTAGGAGGAAACCGAAGTACTTTAGACCGGATTCCGAAGTCAGTATTTCAAAAGGGAAAATAATTTTGATATTGTTTATATCTTGAACCTCCAGATTGTGAATAGCAATTGTAGACTTTGAAACATTAATGATCATATCAGTTTCTTTACTAAATAATTCCAAATTTTCATGAAGGCATCGTAAGTCTCTTAGTGCACCATTACAAAAAACTAGGATGTCGTCCACAAATAGAAGATTAGTAATGGCAAGTGTATGGGCCACATTTACCCCCTGTAATTCCCCTCTCCACTTGACCACTTCCAACATTCTACTTGGCCCTTCTGCTACAAGTAGATACAATAGGGGAGACAGTGGGAAACCCTGTGTAAGGCCCCTCTCCACTCTGAAAAAAGGAGAGGTCACCGGATTTATGAGAACCACGAATGATACAATCATTAATAAACTCATGATCTAGTTTATGAATGGTACCTCAAAGCCCACATAAGTAGAAGACGATTAAACAATGAGTTGACTTAGTCATATGCCTTGGTAAGATCAAGTTTGATGATTACCCATTTTATCTTCTTCATCTCTAAGTTATGAAGTCCCTCTTGGGTCACCCTTATCACCTCCTAAATTTTCCTCCCATCCAAGAAACCAAATTTCTCATTAGAAATATATTTTGATAGAATGGGCTTTATCCTCTAGGTAATCACCTTGGAAATAATTTTGCATATACAATTGAATAAATAGATGGGGCAAAACTCCTCAAAGGAGGAGGGATTATCAACTTTAAGGATTAATGCAATGAAAGTTGGGTTGAAGGCCGGGAGTATACACCCCTCTTCTCTTGATTTTTTGACCACTTTCAACAGGTCTCCCCCAATGAGGTCATAGAGCTCAATGAATAATTCAATAGTCCACCCATCTGGGCAAAAACTTTTGTCTTTTTGAAATCTATCAAGGACTGATTTGATATCTTCTTCATACTTCATCCATAAGTGAACGATTTCTTCCACCTCCATAAACTGAGGAAATAAATTTTGCTAAGTTTGATAATCTATGCAATAGTTGTCCCTTCCAGAGTTTTGAAAAGGTTTTTGATATGATCTCTACCCATATCATCTACGAACTCAAAGTTTGAAACCTCTATACCTATGGGATATTTCATTTTCCAGATTATGTTTACTATCTTTCCACTCTTTGAAAATGCCTGTTTTTTTTGTATTTTCATCTCCTTTCTCTAGCCAGATGGTCCTACTTTTCGTCCTCCATTCGACCTCCCTAGTAACCAAAATTTCCTTTCTTCTTGAGATTAGTCATCCCCACTCCACCTTAGAGGCTTGATCTCTAAAACCTTCATCATTCAAATTTGCAACCAACCCTAGCTGTAATTCAATATTTAGCAAATCCTCCTCCTCCCTAGAGCATTTTTGTACAACGCAATCCTTGGTCAAAATTTTGATTCACTTTAAATTTTCCACAAACTATTGTGTTTCTCACATACCTGAATCCCCTTCAAAGTGTCTCCAGTTCGTATTGATGAGGTTTCTAAAAATTTCATCTTGAAGCCAACTAGAATTCATTTTGAATGGACTTTTTAGCTTCCGAGATACTCCCTTAATTTCTAGCAGTATCAAAGAATGATCAAACTCTCCTCCCACCCTGATCTAGTGGTGCACTATACCATGCCCGTGCACTAAATACCCCGTGAGAAAGAACATGTCAATATGTTTTCCCACTCTATCCTCTCTGACTCTTTCATTTCTATAGGTAGGCTTAATTTTGATTGGTTTCAAATCAATGAGCTTACATGTGGAAAGATGGTGAGAGAAAATGTCAGAAAGAACATTTGGTATGGCCCTCTTCCCCTAGGATTCAGCAACCCCCATTGAAAATCTAATGCCCCTCCAAGGATTAAATTATGACTCTTCACCAACGAATTTTGAAATAAATATGTCCATAAGCCAATCCACTCACTAGTAGGCCTATAGATGTTTATAAAGTTAAACACTAAATCCAATTCCAATGAAAACGCTATATCCCTAGCCTCGAGGGGATACTCCACATACTCTACATTTGAGTCTTATAGGTGTTCTATCCTAAATCCATACCCCCAAAATGCCCTCTGACATCCATACCAGTAAAATTCCATAAAAGCAAAGCTCATTCAAGAAAAGTTATAAAATGATCTCCTCCCCCAAGGTCTCTTGTAGTAAAATAACCTTAGGACCTTCAATATGTAATATCCTTTAGAATACATTTTTTTGGGGGTTACTAGATAAACCTCTACAACTGTAAGATAAAACTATCATTTAGTCACCCCATAGTGGGCCTGCAATGCTCTAAGGGCCCTATCCACAGAAGATTGTTTCCCAACTGCTAACTCATCCCTAGCTCAAGCTTGTGCCAGAGAGATGTTTGATTTCCTCCCCCTTCCTTTCCCTTGACATGTAGGGGTAGAAGTTTGACCTAAACCTCCCAAAACAACCCTTGATGATAGACCAATCTGTCTTGATCTTAAGTTATGCCGGATGGATTTTATGCCTCCCCCCTTTGATGATTTAGAATCTAAGGACGCTACTTAACATGTAAAACCCACTAAAAAACCTGAAAGAGAACAAGAAAATTGTTCGAGGGAAAGAGAGGTTACAAGTGTTTGAATATCCTCAACCTTTTGTTCATTAAGATTCTTATCCCAATTCTTTCCCAAATCAGAAGCAGGATAAGTAAATAAAGAAACAAAAGGGGGGGGTGTGTGTGGGGGAAGGATTACCCAATGGTTCAACACCTTTATCATGTTGTGTGTCCATGTCCATTGTGCCCCTTGCATCCTCAATAATTAGCCTCTACTCCTAATCAATTAGGCGTTGTTCTGCCACCACTGTTGCACATTTTCCTCCCTCTCCTTGCACACACATAATGTCCACGACCTTTGTTTTAACCCTCACACTGGTATTCTATCTCCCCCCTAATTTCTCTGCCACTGACTCCTTACTCAGTCCTGATATTCCCATTTTTCCAAATTTCCTCTGCTTATTATTAAGTCCGAGTTGGAATTATTTGGGGTTGAAATACATTGTGTAACTACCTAACAAATGACCATATTTGTGACATATGTTGCATCTAAAAGGGATCCCTTCATAATCGAGGTCCACCAACTACTCTGCTTCCTTCCCGATGTTCATGGTTTGATATAGCTTCTTCCTCATGTCCATACTAATAAAAATTCTTGCCACGGACCAATCCTTGGTCTCCCTAAAAGAGTAGCCTGACCCCAGGAATTTCCCCAGTGTGTTATTGATATTTGTTAAGCTATGCGTATTCCACATATGTGTAGGAACCCTAGAAAAAAGACACATATAGCTACCACATACATCCTCTCTCTTTGAGCATCAAATAAAAGGGTCCAAGACTTGAAGGATACTAATGTCGAATCGATGAACCACACTTCTTTAGCTATTAGATTCACATCCTCCTAGATATGAATAATCTGGTGTATCGATCCCTTCACAAGTCGTCTTACATTTGGTGGAGGCAAGACCTTTCCTATTAATTTTTCATCTTGCCAATCCTCCAGGGTTTCCACACTAAAAACTATTTTCTTGCTCTACTGACTATCAATTTTTCAGTTAACTCTACAACCTCCTTCATTTCTATGTCGCCCCCAACACAAAGGCTGTATTATATCGACCCACTTTCGATCTTCAACACATTATCTTTCTCCTTTTTATTTTATTTTTTCCACTTCTTTGTACCTTTACAACCCAAATTTCCTCTACTCAGTTCTCTTCTTTCTCTCCCCCTTCTTCCAATCCTACCTAGGTAGGGTTTGTCTGTGGTATGGCTTCAGGTGCATTCCCAACATTTATCTCAAGAGATTTACAAGTAATTTTCTATGGGAGAAGAGAGGTCGTTGCATGTATGTGCCCAAATGGGTATTAAGACCGGTACTCCCAGCCATAGTTTTTGTTATCACTCCATTTATTGCCACATCCCTTGCTTCTACCCTAGGCCCAAACATATATGCAAGATCCCCTCCCCTCGTGGTCTTGATAGACCCTAAATACAAAAAGGATTCATATTTTGCTCCTCTGTAAACCCTAGTATTGAAAATGCAATAAGAAAATCCTAATTTAATTTTGTCCTTGAATTAAATTAGGAATTAAATTGTAACTCTAACTCTCATAGAAACTTGTAATAGTTAACTAAGTTAATTTGACTTAGTTGGCATAGTTAACTCGAGTTGGGAATCTATATAGAGTCATGTAGAGTGGTTCCTAAATTTTAGGGGCCCAGGTTGAGTTCTTTTGAGTTGTAATTATTTAATTCAGTCTAATTGAGTTCAATTAAGTTAAACCATTTCCAGCAAATGGAGCAATTAGTGGGAGATCCAGTAGTGGGATGTAACCAGCACTTCTAAACCAGTAAACTTAAGATTCATTCATAATTAACTCATGCATGTCATATCAAAGAAAGGCCCAGTTGAGATTGGAGTTCATGGAAAATGTACTATCAGTTGTATAATCATCCAAATTGTACAAGTGGTGCATGAAATCAGAAGAATACCTATGATGGATTGCGTAGTTATGGATGAGGAATTTCCCAATTAAATATGGGTTGACTCCCTAGGAAAATGCACAAGGAAATAGGAGCTTGGAAGGCAACATATTTGGCTAAGTATTGAGTAAAGCTTGTGTTGAAGGAAGTGTAACTAGGTTCGATCTTCATAAATGCAAGTTTGACTTTGGTATTTATTCAAGAAAAGAGAAATTATTTTTATAATACTTGTCAATGAGTTTCTTGCTCATTGAATTAGGTCAAGCACGTTTTTAAGTGCTTATAGGAAGTGAAGAGTCAATATATTTATATAAGACCCTTTGAGGGCATGTTACACTATGTATAAAATAATATAAAGGTCAAAGGAATACCTCCAAGACAAGTGCAAGTCCTCTCCATGTAGCAACGTCCTCCTCAAGAAGCAAAACAAAGGAAATACTGAAGAAATAGTCAAGTCGGCCTAAAGGATGGGTAGTCCTCTATATATATAGGCTATCCACTCCTCCAAAGATAGAGAAGATCAATCTCTTAAATAAGCGAAGAGATAAGCCTAGAAAGGAGGAAACACGGCAAAGGCTAGGACTATTTCTAGGGCTAAGAAATAGTCACACATGCGAGGATAAGGAGGACAGACTGCGGTTTTAGTAGCAGCAATAATTCAGTGCAAGATCCGGTGGTATTTGGGCTAGTCACGAGGCCTATAAGGCCTCCCTCTAAGAGCGAATAAGAGACCCTCACAAATGAATGAAGAAGGAATAAGGCCGAGGAGAAGAGTACTATTTCTAGGGCTAGAAATATTCACATGTGTGGAAAAGAAGAGGATAAGTCTGCAGCTGGTAACAGTCCATGACATATCATTGTTTGGGTAATAAATCAAGTCTACAAGGACTCCCAAGCCTAGGGAAGGAGCCTATCTCTTTAGCGAAGGTAGAAGGACCCTAAGTCATTAAGGTACCTTCCACACACAAGAAAACTAGGGCAATAGAACAACAGTACAGTCATACACCCATATGTCAAGAAAGATCTCACTGAAAAAGTCTACTTGAGCAAGGGATAGAAGAGGAACACCTCATCTAGAAGGTTCACTCAAGGAAGGTCTATCCCAAGACAAGAAACAAAGAAGGAGGACAAAGTGCCAGCAGAAGGAAGCCTATGTGCCAGGGAACAAAGCGTAGAAAAGAGGAGAGGACTTTACTTGTGCTTGGAGGATATCTTAGTCAAGGGTCTAGGTTTTGGAATTGATCAATATAAGCTTCAATAAGATAAATTCATGAAAGGGTTTTCTTCTCAAGAGAAGAGAGGTTTTGGCCCTAGTAGAGAGCCAACATCTTTTGTTTTGGTTCTTATGTTTTGGTAGCATTTTGATGAAGTACACACGCATGCATTAATAATAAGAAGAAGAAGAATATTAAGCTAACAATAAAAGTAAAAAGAATCCATAAACTGTTATCAAGTGATGAAGAATCACACTACACCTAATTTGCCCTATATTCTTCAACATGGTATCATAGCTAAGGTGACACATCAAGGAAAGAGAAACTTAAGAACACTCATCAAGGAGAAGCATATACAAGGTTGAAGCATCAAGCCTAGAAGTCTCAATCACTTCAAGGACAAGAAGGGTCTACAATCCATCATTCATCAAGGAGGTCTACAAATCTAGAAGAACAGCCTTACTTAAAGGCACCTGCAAAGAAGAGTAGATTGAATCAAGACCTACATCAAGCTACAAATCATCAATCAAATCTCATCATCAAGCAAGTACACTTGGAGAAGACAACTTAAAGAACATCAAAATCCAAGGAAGGCAAGCCAACAAGTCTTCAAGGAGGAATTAAATCCATTACATCTCAAAAATATATCAAGTAAGTACATGTCCCCTTCTGAATGTACATCAATGTCTTTTTGCAAGGAAATAAATAAATTGGTAGGTACCAATAACTTTCTTGAATGGAAGAAGAGGACTGATCTACTTCTCAAGGAGAATGAACTGCTAGAACATGTCAAAGGGAATACCACTATCTATGTGATCTGAAAATAGGGCACTAACGGCTTCTTGTCAAGCTTACAAGAACCTCTCTCACTTCCAAAGCTTATATATTCCCAAGACCTTATGATTAACCAATTGCGGAATTAATAATGCTTGAAGATAGGTGTATGCTGGTGTTTATTTTTAACTGTTCAGAACTTTAAATTCAGTCATTTCTGTTGATATGTAAATAAATGTGATAGTATATAATGGAGCAATAAAAACAAACACATAGAACAGCAATATAATATGGATTTCACCCAAAACTCTTGGGCTACGTCTCCTTGAGCTCTAGTCAACTCGACTAGGCTCTCTTGGATTATGGCATAAGTCCTTTTATAAGCTCCATGCCCAAGTCCATTGGTTTATACTGAACACAGTGGGCTTAGAACACCATCTTATCCCTGGTTCTGAAGCTCTCCAGCTTTCTGGCTCTATCTCTCGCTCTGGCTCTCGGCTCTGGCTCTGGCTCTGGCTCTGGCTCTTGGCTCTGGCTTGTGGCTCTGGCTCTTGGCTCTGGCTTATGGCTCTGGCTCTTGGCTCTAGCTCTGGCTCTCAGCTCTAGCTCTGGCTCTCAGCTCTTGGCTCTGGCTCTGTGAGCTATCAGCAGTTTGCTTGACCTCCAAGCAACTATCTCAGCAACTTTCAGCTCTGTGGTTTTTCTCTCGACCTCCAAGTGACTCCAAAAACTCCCTCAGCTACCTGTGTTGCCCACTCTTGTCTCTTCAATTGTGCTCTCTAGCTTCTTTGAGGCATTCTTCCAGCTTTGCGGCTTCCCTAGTCGTTTCTCTGTGTGTAATCATTCCTCTACGGCTCTACGGCTTCTTCTGCTCCTTGTCTCTTCGATTGACCATCTGGCTCGGTGGCTTTGTGACTCTCTCTGCATTACAAGCATATCATTGTCTATAAAACATCTACTTGTAGTGTGGCACAATGATCAGGGGCAGTTAAAAAGGCATTGGGACCTTCCTTCAGGCAAAACTCGAAAATTGAACAAAATTCCAATACACAGAGATTTATCGGAAATACATTATCGAGCGCAAAATCCCGGACTTCAAACTCTATGAAATCATGCTCATATCCCTATCGGGTCCACCCTTTTATGGTTTTTGAAAGCCTACTATTGATCTGCGTGATCTCTAATCCAATAGCTGACAGCCATTTTGGGTGGTTTATGTGCGCAGAGATTACCCGCCCAAAAAGGCAGTTTTCACTCTCTTGTGCCATGCCACATGTCGGCTAGTGTATGTGATTGGGCAAAGCTTGTCCAATACCACTTACCGCCTGAGGCCCACCCAAAATCCCATTTACCATAGAACCTAAATAACACAAAGCCACATCTATAAACCTTTTGGGTCTGTCCTGTCATCGCAAATTGCGATCGCACAGGCGTATTGGCCAAAAACCCAATACATGGCAAATACACAGAAATCTCGAATTTCCGAATTTCAAACTTATGAAATCGGGTCCATAATCCCTATCGATTTTTGGTCCTTATCGCTAATCGCAATCGCAATGGCCCTATTGGAAATACTAAGAGGGGGGTGAATCAGTATTTCTTTTTCCTACTATTGTTTTACCAGTTGAACAATTTTTATTAATAACACAAGATGAACAACAATAATAAATGCTTTTATTAATATAATCTTTGCAGTAAAATAGATACAATATATAAGTGGTTGCAATCAGTTGCCAAGCTCCAACTCGGACTTTGGTGAGGCTCCAACCTCCAAAGCACCAACTCTATTTTACCAAGACACCAATCTTGGACTTAGGAGCACCAACTCCCAAGGACTTCAATCCTTCCATTTCCTGAGACACCAGTCCCAAAGACTCCTATCCTTCCTACTTTTGAGGCATCAACCCCAAGGACTCCAATCCTTCTTACTTCTAAGGCACCAGCCCCAAGGACTCCTATCCTTCTTGCTTCTAAGGCATTAGCCCCAAGGACTCCAATCCTACTTACTTCTGAGGCACCAACCTCAAGGGTTCTGACCCAATCTTGTCAAGGTTCATTTGATAGTAATGTTTTGCTCTCGGAACTCTTATATACTGAGTTCTATCTAATTATAGCTTCACTTGAGTCTCCAAGCTATAGCATCAATGAAAACCAGTCTTCTTATGAAGTAGTCTTCCCAATTCTTCATACTTCCCACACAGAGTGTCCAGTACCCTTCATGAATTCTGATAATGTCTTCACACAGCTTTAGTCATTCTACTGTTAGTTGCACTAAGCTCTACATAAAGAACAACTTTCTGTTCAAGCTTATGTTCTCTATTGGCTACTTCTCCCCTTCAACTGTCTACTGCCCTGTTGGCCCTTCGGCCCTCTTTTTGTTCTGTTGGATCCTCTTGCTGCCTCTGTCTCCTCCAGATTATTTTCCACAGCGTTCGACAGCATTCAACCACATTCTCTTCTTTTCCTGTCTTTTATTCATTCCTCATGTCTCTATATGTCGGTTTCCTCTCTTCGTTGGCCCTTTGGCTTCCTCCTCGGTCTTTGTGGTTTCCTCTGTCTCTTCGTGCTTGCCAGCACTCCTGAGACACATTACTTCTTAAGAGAGGTCCACAAATTCATAGAGAAATCATGTCTTACGTTAAATTGTAACAATGCTCCTTTTTACAATAATTACAGGCATACACAGAGATGGCATTGTTTAACGGACAACCACATCCCAATCGCAATTGCAATCGGCTTGATTCAGCCTCCTGAACTATCGGGAGCATTATTGTATTGCATTTCTGCCTCAAAGGCCCGCACATGGAAAATATCAGAGAGATTCTTTTTTTCTTTTCAAGTTCATGAGTCATGAACTGTTATTTCTTCATAATATAGATGCCCGAGATCAATCCACTAAATGAAGCGTCTCAGCTCATATCTATATATATCTATATATATATATATATATATATATATATATATATATATATATATATATATATATATATATATATATATATATGACTTTTTCAAATCACCAAAGGACATGTTCCTTGGGAGGAGGGCCAAACTTTTGAGTTTTTCTCATTTAAAATATATAACTCGGATAGTTTTCCATTATAGACTTATTGCTCACGGAACCCATATAAATGCAGTATACCCATATGGTGGTCCCACATACCATGTCTTCCTTTTATCGCAATTGCCATTTTCAGAGGTTCTTCTACAAGTCGAACCTAAAGCATTGTCGATGGCCGATGGCCGATACTAGATGAAATATTATATTAAATTGTTTATAATAGGTCAGTTGGGTCCAGAGTTCTATCGCAATCGACGCCTTCATGTGGCAAGGTTTTATGGCTTGCGATATAGTGACGGACGCAATATTACAATAGGCGCAATATAATAAGGCCGCAGGTCCGCATGTATTATCGCAATCAATATACTCTGCTCCTTTAACTTTGTTTATATATATATATATATATATATATATATATATTGCTCTGTTGTTTTAACTCTGTTTATATGATCCTCCGCTTATGCACCTTACTCTTGGCATATGCGATAGCTATACTCCTCCGATAGTTCTTCCTTTGGCATTGTTGCTCCTATAGCTGTTAATGCATATATAGATGGGTTTTGGTCTACGATAGCTCTCGATGGTGTAATCGGCTTCCTCTGATGGCTCTGTTTTGGCATATATATGTTATATATATATATGGCTCCTATGTTTGCTCTGTTTGCTCCATTTTCTCCTCTTCTTTGGCATATATATGGCATATATATATGCTCTATTCTGCTCGCTCGGTTTGCTCCTGTAGCTCTGAGAACTCGGTTTTGGCATATATATACTACATATATATATGGCTCCTCCCATAGATCCTCTTTCTCCAATGTGGCTCCTCTGGCTTGGCAGTGTCTTTCAAAGACCTCCTTGCATATATGAATGCCTCTCTTGCTCTGATATTGATCCAGGTGGATGTTGGTGGCCACCCACCTATCCCATGTGGACCCCCACAACTGTCTCTTTCATTTTTTCAGTTTCCTTAATTATAGCACAGTTTACTATTTTTAGCAGTTTTTCGGGTCCTAAACTTCTGGAGCCGTTTTGAGGCCCTAAACGACGTTTTTTGGGAAATCCATCGCCAACGATTTTCCTGATAAAAATCATCTTTTTCGTCGTAGTCCTCGGAGAGATCTTTCCAACGGGCTATCATGCGCGTCAAACGGAGATAATATGACCAATTCGTGACCCCGGGAAGTTGGTTGTCCAACTCACCCCAAAACGGGGCCCACAACTTGGCGTTTCATCTTCTAGGGTTAGGTTTTGGAATGTGAAGGGTTTTCCGTTGTTTCATAATAAATAGGCCTTCGAGTCTCATTGTAAACATAGTTCGAAACAGTTCAGAGGCATGTAGCCGACACATCTCTTCTCAGAGATAAGCTACCATCGCCCTAGCTGGGTTATTTCTATTTGTAAGCATATTTCAGTATTTTACAGTAATGAAATGAAATATTATTTCCACTGCATCTCTATTTTTATGGTTATCGCATCTCTGTATTTATGGTTATCTCTGTAATCTATTGCGTTCTTGCTTAAATCCGGATCAGTGGTATCAGAGCGGTCTGCTTTTTCTCTGTTTTTCTTTGCATGTCCCCAACGAGGTCGGGATATAAGGAGTTAGGGCTTGAATTGGTCGAACCTTTGCAAGACCAGCCTCGCAAATCTCGACGACCTCCCATGGCGGATGAGAAGAAAGACGAGGGGGCAGGAGATCCTATCAGAATCTTGCTCGAAGAAGCCCTCGAGCGGCAAAGGAACGCGATGATGGATAGCTTTGCGCAGATCCTTCAGCGGCTACCTAGAGGCGACGCATCGGCTTCCAACAGCTACTCTGGAAATGCCACACTGTTTAAGGTACAAGTTAATTTTGAAATCCCCATCTTCAAGGGTCAAATAGACGCAGATGTCGTAGATAAATGGTTAAATCTGCTCGATGGGTACTTTTCTGTTCATGAATTTTCAAGTCGGGAAAATATTGTTTTCGCTCTTCTCAAAGCAGCCCCCCACGTCAAGGACTGGTGGGAAACCTACTGCGAACAGAAGGATGAAAATACAGGCTCACTATTTTCAGCCACACCCACTTGGAATGACTTCCGGGATGCCATCAAGGAGCAGTACTACCCTGTCAAAAGCTATGAGGACAAATACATCAAATGGACCACACTGCGGCAGGGACGAGACCAAGATGTGCCAGAGTTCACAAACATTTTTCATACCCTTCGCACACAATTGGGTATCAAAGATTATGAGCTGCATCTGGTACTCAAATACCGCGGCTGCCTACACAGATACATCCAGGAAGAGATGGAGTTCTTGAACATCTCCTCACTCGGCATAGCATACCGATACGCTGTCAAAATCGAGCAAAAGTTCAAACAGAAGAAGCGAGACTTTGGATCTGCAAATCCAAAGCCCAAAGGACAAAGCCAAGGCGGGGTGACCCAAGACAACCCGTCGAAGCCACAAGAAAAGAACAACACCACAAAGCCGAAGGACACAGGAAAGTGGTGTGAGTTCCACAAGAGTCCCACTCATAACACAAGTGAGTGTCGGACCAAGCAGTCGCTAGTGGCTGAGTTGAAGGCTTCCGAATCAGATACAGGTTCCGACTCTGAGTCAGAACCCGACAAGGGGAATGACAAAGGGAAGCAGATCATTGATGCGGATCCTAGCGCCACTGTTGCTACTGCCAAGATCCAGAAAAATGAGCCCGAAGATCCAGAGGAGGGGGAACGTCTTTTCCACTCACAGATGTGGGTGAAGGGTTCGCCGCTGCAATTCATTGTCGACAGTGGCAGCCAAAAGAACCTCATTTCAGTAGAGGTCGTGAAGTGGTTGGGCCTACCAACTACACCGCACCCGCAGCCGTACAGCATCGGTTGGCTTCACGAAGGACGAGATCTCAAAGTTCGCCAGCAGTGCCGCATTCCCTACAGCATCAAGCCCTTCACAGACGAGGTATTGTGTGATGTTACACCTCTGGATGTTTGTGATGTACTATTAGGCCAGCCATACTTGTGGAGGCGACATGCTGTGTATGAGTCAAGGCCTCACGCTGTCATCATTTCTTTGGATAATTCATTATACAGGATACTGGAGGTAGCCCCACCTACTGCCACCTCTTTGATCACTTCTAAGAAAGGCAGCAAGCTCATCTCACAGACTAGGAAATTTATTTTCTGTCTGGTTCGCTCCCAAAGTAAGGGGAAGATCGTTGCTACATCCATGACCCCCGCGAAGGGTTCCTCCACACAGCAGCAGCAACAGAGGGATACAGTCGTGACAGAACACAGGAACAACTTCTCCTTACCCGGAGGGGTACCACACAAGTTTCAGGTGGGCGAAAAAGTTTGGTTACATCTGCAGAGAGAACGCCTTACCAGAACCCATCAGAAACTCAGACCGCTTCGACATGGTCCTTACACCAGTAACAAGGCTGTGGGCAACAATGCTTTGAAGCACACCATTCCTCCATTCCTTCGCTTGCACCGATTGTTCAATGTGGACCATCGCCGACCATGCTTCCCACCATTTCTGGACACATCAGAGATTGCAGAACAACTCACTAGACACCCAGCTCAGCAGAAGCTTCCTCATCTCAGGGAGGAACTCAACGCAATGGGGACCATTGCTTCCTAAGGGGGGAGGAATGATCCAGGTGGATGTTGGTGGCCACCCATTTATCCCATTTGGACCCCCACAACTGTCTCTTTTAGTTTTTCAGTTTCCTTAATTATAGCACAGTTTACTATTTTTAGCAGTTTTTCGGGTCCTAAACTTCCGGAGCTGTTTTGAGGCCCTAAACGACGTTTTTTGGGAAATCCATCGCCAGCGATTTTTTTGATAAAAATCGTATTTTCCGTCCTAGTCCTCGGAGAGATCTTTCCAACGGGCTATCATGCGCGCCAAATGGAGGTAATACGACCAATTCGCGACCCCGAGAAGTTGGCTGTCCAAATCACCCCAAAACGGGGCCCACAATTTGGCGTTTCATCTTCTAGGGTTAGGTTTTGGAATGTGAAGGGTTTTCCATTGTTTCTCAATAATAAATAGGCCTTCGAGCCTCATTGTAAACACAGTTCGAAACAGTTCAGAGGCATGTAGCCGACACATCTCTTCTTAGAGATAAGCTACCATCGCCCTAGCTGGGTTATTTCTATTTGTAAGCATATTTCAGTATTTTACAGTAATGAAATGAAATATTATTTCCGCTGCATCTCTGTTTTTATGGTTATCGCATCTCTGTATTTATGGTTATCTCTGTAATCTATTGCATTCCTACTTAAATCCGGATCAGATATCCTATGATATGCTTTGATCTGCCTCCTTTGGTATCTCCTCTTGCTTATGGCTTGGCTATCCTGTTGGCCTTGCTCCTCTCTCTTCATGGATCTGCTCTGCTTCCCCTTGGCTTCTAGTATCTAGGATATTTCCATATTAGTATCTAGAATATTGCCTTATTGACATCACTGAAAACCTACGTCAACAGGCCCGGGGTTCTTTCCATATACCATGGAATATTGCAATACGAACTCATATCGCTGACGTAGATCCGTCGACCTGATCATCGCAATCGCAAGTTTGCACTGTCGCATATTGATGCCATCGTTGATCGCATATCAACATATCACAGTGCTACAGGTCCTTCCCTTTTGGGTGTTTCGATCGTCGATATCTTCAATCATTGCTATCGGCTCCAATTGCAAATTGCAATCGTTATATCACAGTGCCTGGGGTCCCGATATCGTATGCAGTCCTATCTCCAATGCAATAAGTTGAAGGTCGCAGTCGGGGGAGTCCTTCCACCTTTTCCTTAAGTCCTCTGCTTAACCCTTCTGATGCAATTTTCCTTTATAAGTCCTTTAGCCCATTTTTAGAAGAAATGCCTCCTTTTTCAAAGGACAAAGGAAACCTTCTTTCTGCGATAACTTCTTCATCCGAAGTCCATTTTAGCCCATTCAAATTGTAGTAGATTCAGAATGAAAAGATCTATGCAATGGGACTATTTCCAAGAGCATCCTTGGACTTTAATTTTCCTCTATGAGGAACACTTTAGACTTAGAAGTCTATCCAAGATCCATTTTGGATCATGCCTTCCTACTAAAAGAACTTTTGGTTTCCAAAAGACTGATATACTGATCTGAACAGTAAATGAGAGTAACAGCACCCTCTTCTTTCAACCTCCATACACTTTCCTTGCATAGTGCCTCTAAACCAAATCCTTTGACCACTCTCCTTCCTGGATGTGTTGGCCCTCTTGGGAAGAACTATTTTCCTCCTTGACTTCATGCAGAACTCCTGCTGAGATGGTCACAGAAGGTAGTTTGAACCTCTTTGCCTTGATCATTGATCCAAGGTGGCTCAAACAAATGTGAAGTTACATCTGCTTCACAAAATTTTCATTTGTACCTGTTTGACAAGCTGTCAACAACAATTGTTAACAACAACAGAAATACAGACAACAATTGGATGGCCTAAAACTCCTGCTTCAACAAAAGAAACAGATCTCACATCTTGTGAACACCTCCATGTCTTACATCTGCATACAAATGATGGACTAGATACCAAGCCCACAAAACATGCCTTTAAAACAAATGACCCTTCAAGTCAAGCATGTAGAAAAGATCTCAAGGATTCTTTTCAAAAGATGAAACACTTCATCATTATCTCCATCTTGGAGACCACATCAACTTTTCTCAAGTCAATATTTCATCACATGCATGTCAAAGCAATCAACCCTGCAAGTTAATTACACATACATGTTCAAAAACAAGGAAATCATCAACATCCCTGTGTTCATGCACAACATTCTCATGCATGCATTTCATCCTTCAACTTTCGCTTAAGCACACTGTACTTTCGAAGCTGAAATGAAATATAATGTTGTAGCAATAAATTGAGTCTCCTACTCAACTTTTTCCCTTCACTTTCTTGGTAAAATCCTGCAACTTGCATTCCATTAACAAAGAAATGAAAATAGATGCATAAATAGACATGCAATCTTAATTGGATAAGAACTCTAACCATTTCTTACCAATCCATTTCAAAGGTCTTTCCTTTGTCTGCACATCATCATCAACATGTGAATCATCCTGAAACACATCATCCATGGAAACTTCCTTTCCATTTCTGCCATCTTCTCTTTCCACCTTCTTTAAGTTTCTTGGAAGCATTGTTGGATTCAGAGTCCAACATTTTGTAGCAAGATGTCCTTGCTTATGGCAGTGGGTGCAACACATGTGCATCCTCTTGATAGCATGATTTTCCTTGTCCAATGGACCTTTGGCTTCTTGCTTCATTTCCTTCAAAAGTTTCCTGCAGTGGCTATCCTCTTCCAACATCTAGAAACGTTATTGTTATCCAAACCACAAAAGGAACAAGCAATTATTTTCCCATATCTATTTGGAAATTTATCATGCTTTGCAAAATCAAAAGGAAGATGATTAGAACCAAATTTAGACCTTTCTCTTTCACCTTTATTGCCTTCATAAGGAGGTGAATCAAATGAAGAAGTAGCTCCTTTTGGAACATCATCGACCTCTTCAAGGCTTTTAGAGTTTCCACAACTCTCTGGTTCAAGTGTATGCTTATGAACACCTGCATCTTGCAAATGATGTTTCAAGCTATTACATTCTCCAAAAGTACAATATTCATACTCTTGAGGTAGAAGACCTGAAATGAAACTCCTTCTTGGAACTGTTTCAATGGCCTTCATGGCAGCTTTAGAACTTCCTCCATAAGATTGTCCATAGCCAAGACCCAAATAGTTAGGCCTTTCCTCAATCATTATTGGTTCAACAATACCCTGTGCATGTTTACCCAAGCCTTTTCCTTCATAGCCAATCTTGGACATTAACTTGGAACCTATGCTCTAGTATGTTTTTCAGAAGAACCAATATAAGCATTCTTAGAAGAATTTGAAGACAAACAGGAATGGTTTACCTCTTCTTCAAGCTGATACTTAACTAAGGCTTCTTTGGCAACAAAGAGTTGTGACTTCAACTCATGCATCCTTTTCAAGTTCATATTTGCAATATGAAGTTGCCTCTCCATTTCCTGCAATTTGTCAGAAAGCATCTGCTTCTCTTCCTCCACAGAATTCAACTGCTCTCTAAGTATGATGCTCTTCCTTCCATCCTCATACATTTCCCTCACCATATCCATCATGGTGAACAAGTCTTGCTTCTTGTCTTCATCAAAGAATCTTGTGAAGAAGCCAAAATTTCAAGACTCACTTGTAGAAGTAGTCATTATGCCAATGAACAAAAGAACTTCAAACAAGATTAATAAACAGCTTATTCAACAACCTTTTGCAACAAAAATCTTGTTCTTCAAGGATTTCCTTGAGGTCCTTTGGGATAAGAAGAATGCCTTCAGCCCTTCTTCCTTTTTGTCCTCTCCTGGACTGAGCTATCAATAGCTTTCCCTTCACTTCTGCAAACTCAAACGATAGTCAGTCTGCAAAAAAATATACAATCAATCCTTGACTACCCAAACGCCTTTCAGACAAGAAATCTTTTCTCTGTCAATCAAGCATTCTGATATAAGCTTCTTTGAAGGTGGGTTAATCAATCTCAGGCTTTGATACCACCTGATCTGAAAATGGGGCACTAAAGGCTTCTTGTCAAGCTTACAAGAACCTCTCCCCCACTTCCAAAGCTTGTATATTCCCAAGACCTTATGATTAACCAATTGCGGAAATAATAATGCTTGAAGATAGGTATATGTTGGTGTTTATTTTTAACTATTCAGCGCTTTAAATTCGGTTGTTTATGTTGATATGTAAATACATGTGACATTAAATAATGCAGCAATAAAACAAACACACAGAACAACAATATAATATGGAGTTCACCCAAAACTCTTAGGCTACGTCTCCTTGAGCTCTAGTCAACTCGACTAGGCTCTCTGGGATTATGGCATAAGTCCTTTTACAAGCTCCATGCTCAACTCCATTGGGTTACACTGAACACAATGGGCTTAGAACACCATCTTATCCCTGGCTCTGAAGCTCTCCGACTTTCTGGCTCTGGCTCTCGGCTCCAACTCTAGCTCTCGCTCTGGCTCTCGCTCTGGCTCTCGGCTCTAGCTCTAGCTCTGGCTCTGGCTCTAGCTCTTGGCTCTGGCTCGTGGCTTTGGCTCTTGGCTCTCGCTCTGGCTCTGGCTCTCAGCTCTTGGTTCTAGCTCTGTGAGCTATCAGCAGTTCGCTCGACCTCCAAGCGACTATCTCAGCAACTTTTAGCTCTCTGGTTTTTCGCTCGACCTCCAAGCGACTATCTCAGTAACTTTTAGCTCTCTGGTTTTTCGCTCGACCTCCAAGCGACTCCAAAAACTCCCTCAGCTGTCTACGCTACCCACTCTTGGCTCTTTAATCATGCTCTCTGGTTTCTTTGAGGCATTCTTCTGGCTCTGCAGCTTCCCCAACCATTTCTCTGTGTGTAATCATTCCTCTGCGGTTCTGCGGCTTCTTCTGCTCCTTGTCTCTTCGATTGGCCATCTAGCTCTATGGCTCTCTCTGCGTTACAAACGCATCATTGTCTATAAAACACCTGCTTGCAGCATGGCACAATGATCAAGGGTAGTTACAAAGGAATCGGGGCCTTCCTTCAGGAAAAACCCAAAAATGGGACAAAATTCCAATGCACGGAGATTTACCGGAAATACACTATCGGGCGCAAAATCCCAAACATCAAATTCTATGAAATCACGCTCATATTCCTATCGGGTCTGCTCTTTTATGGTTGTCACAAGCCCACCTTTGACCTATGTGATCTCTGATCCAACGGCTGACAGCCATTTCAGGTGGTTTATGTGCGCAGAGAATACCCGCTCGAAAAGGCGGTTTTCTCTCTCCTACGCCATGCCATGTGCCGGCCAGTGTATGGGATCGAGCAGACCCCGTCCAATACCACTTACCACCTGAGGCCCACCCAAAATCCCGCATACCATAGAACTCAAATAACACAAAGCCACATCCATAAACCTTTTGGGTTCGGCCTATCATCGCAAATCACAATCGCACAGGGGTATTGGCCAAAAACCCAATACACGGGAAATACACAAAAATCCTAAATTTCCGGATTTCAAAACTTATGAAATTAGGTCCATAATCCCTATCAGGTCCAGGTCCTGGGGGTTCTTTCCATATACCATGGAATATTGCGATGCGATCTCATATCGCCGACATTGATCTGCCGATCCGATCATCGCAATCACAAGTCAGCACTATCGCATATTGGTGTATCACAGTGCTACGGGTCCTTCCCTTTTAGGTGTGCTGATCGCCGATCCACCGATCGGCCAGTCGCTCGATCGTCAATATCTCTGATCATCACCATCAGCTCCAATCGCAAATCGTAATCGGCATATCACAGTGCCTCAGGTCCCAATATCGCATGCGGGCCTATCTCTGATGCGATAAGCCAGAGGTCGCAGTCAGGGGAGTCCTTCCACCTTTGCCTTAAGTCCTCTGCTTAACCCTTTCGATGCGATTTTCCTTTATAAGGCCTTTAGCCCATTTTTAGAAGAAATGCCTCATTTTTCAAAGGACAAAGGCAACCTTCTTTCTGCGATAACTTCTTCATCCGAAGTCCATTTTAGCCCATTCAAATTGTAGTAGATTAAGAATGAAAAGATCTACACAATGGGACTATTTCCAAGAGCATCCTTGGACTTTCATTTTCCTCTGTGAGGAACACTTTAGAATTAGAAGTCTATCCAAGATCCATTTTGGATCACCCTGCTAAGGAACAAACTCATGCCTTAGCTAAGTACAATAAGGATGAGACAAGAGCTCAAAGGATTATGATAGAATCAATCAAAGACTCTCTCTCTCATTCCTTATGTCTTCAAAATTGAGACATCAAAAGAAATTTATGATAATCTAGTAGAGCTATTTGCGGTATCCACAACTAGAGAAGTAATATCTCTAAGGAATGAATTGTACAATATGAAGATAAAAAAGGAAGGAATAACTCCATACTTCATTAAAATCTTTGAAATGAGAGATCAACTTCAAGAGCTTGGGGAAGTCATGTCTGATAGAGAGATGACAACTGTAGTACTTAATGCTCTACCTAAGGATTGGGGCAACTTCACATCAAGCATATATGCCAAGAAGGAAGAAACCACTCTCAGTGAAATGTGGTCTCTATGCAGAACATACGAAACTAGACTTAAAGCAAAGGAAGATGTGGGATCAAAGGAGCAAGCATTTGCTACCATGGCCAAGCGAAAAGGGAAATTTGGAAAATTTGGTCCACGAAGAACAAACAACAAAGACATGTCCAAAATCCAATGTTTTGGATGTCAAGAATATGGGCACTACAAAAGGAACTGTCCTAAGCTTAAGAAGTACAACAACAAAAGAAAAAGGGAAGAATCTCACATGACTCAAGAGGTGAAAGAAGAATAAAATAAGAAAAATAAGGAAGATCCTCTAGATCTCTACTATGACTAAGTCAAAATATTTACTTCAAGTCTTCTTTCAAGTTTTTGAGTAGTATAGGAGCATGTAGGAATAGAATAAAATTGCATGGCTAGAAGCATCCTCTAGAATCTAGAAGCATGATGTACATAGAGTTCTATATACTCAAGAAGATGTAGAATTTATAATGAGAATTAATTAAAAATGCATGGATAAAAATGTCTTCTAGAATATAGGAGAATGGCAGATATAGCTCAAGATATTCATGTACAAGAAGCATACCTAGTATAGGACCTCATCCACAATGAAATAAAAATTGATCATAATTAAGAATCTTAGAAGACCTCCATCATTAAAAGAAAAGAAACATTTGCAAGGAAAGGGTCTTTAAGATCCTATGATGGAATCTTCAAAATAAGGTTCATGAACCAAAGGAGATGTCTCATTGGGAATCCCATTGATGGGATTCAAGAAAAGGATGATATACAGGCAAGCTAAAATGAAGCAAGAAGGGCCAAACCAATGAAAACCAAATGAAGCTAAGATGATCAAAGGAAAATCAAGCTGAGATATGTATGCATCAAATTTTAAGTAATGTTATTATTTGTATATTATTGAGTCATGGGGATAGTTCTATAACATGATCAAGTATGAAGTAATATCTTTCACCATCGAAGGCATGTACAACAATGAAATGAAGGTCAACAAAAGAATATGCTCACATAAGGAGTATAAGATTGCTGACTACGAAGCAAGAAGGAAAGTTGACTAATCCAGGAGGCAAGCAAGGAATAAATACCCTCACAAGAAGCATAACATGGTTGACCTATCCTTCTAATAAGGAGGAAATGAAGAAAGAGATTAAGCATGTGAGGAACACCATGATCATGAAGAAACATTATCTGATAAAATACTTTGAAGATATCTCCCGAAAGAAGGCATGACTACTCTAACAAAGGAAGGAAGGACCCTTGACACCTATGAAGTCCTTGGAGATATGAAAGATGAAGATAACTGATTCTAATCTACAAAGATGTCGTAATGAAGAAGTCATCCAACAAAAGAAAAAGTAGTGTTGAAGCCATATCAGGATGAAGTCATGATGGGAAACTAGGTCGAAGCTTGTAAACAAGAAAGTACAACGAAGCATCCATGAGAAGATTATTCCCAAGCATGGAAAATATGACAAAGTAGCTAGATGACAAGAAAACCTGATGTATGACATGAAAGCCACTTTCCATGAAGGAAGAAATGACATGAAAAACCAGGAATGAAAGTTATTGATGGATGGTGCCCTACCTAGAAGAAGTTCAAACAAAGACTTCATGAAATCAAAGAAAGTAAGGAGATCAAGCAGCTTAAGGACCCACGAAGAAGAAGTTCTCGATGAATGAAAGAGTCCCTAGTTAAGAGGGAGCTCTGACAGGTCCCTCATTAAGAGGGAGTTTGGATCACCCCTGATTACAAAGGAGTTAAAATTGTGTTTTTCCATTTCATGGGTCATGCACTAGACCAGGACTAACAACCGTAAGTCTAGATGAAGGCCATGAATGAAAATGTAGACACAAGATAGACACAAAATTCTTGTCTTCACTTGGGAAGAAAGAATGGGAGGATTAGGTAATCATCTGGCATGCCATACTCTTTGAGGATGTGTAAGGCATCCAAAGCAAGAGTAGGCAAGAGGACCGATATTCTTTGAGGTTTGGGAACCCAAGACAAGAATATTCCTAGAAGATCATACCTAGTGAACACCCGGGTGGGTATGTACCTTGAGAGACAATGATGAAGGTGTCTATAACTCATTGGTCTCGCAAACATTATATCTCATGGTCTTGTAGAGAGATGGAGTTGTTAGTGCAAGGCCTTGCACTATGACAATGCTGATGGATATGATGCTATAATGGATGTATTGCAAATTTGGTTTCTCTTATGTGAAGTCTTCAAGATTGATAATAGCAAAACACCTTGTACTGTTGTATGAATACCTCCCTAGTTAAGAGGAAGTGTTGAAAGAAGTGTAACTAGGTTCGGTCTTCATAAATGTAAGTTTGACTTTTTTATTTATTCAAGTAAAGAGAAATTATTTTTATGATACTTGTCAATGAGTTTCTTTCTCATTGAAATAGGTCAAGCACATGTTTAAGTGCTTCTAGGAAGTCAAGAGTCAATATATTAATAGTATACCATTTGAGGGCATGTTACACTATGTACAAAATAATATAAAGGTCAAAGGAATACCTCCAAGACAAGTGCAAGCCCTCTCCATGGAACAACATCCTCCTCAAGAATAAAAACAAAGGAAATGTTGAATAAATATTCAAGTTGACCAAAGGACAACTAATCAGCCTACAAGTCGACCTGAAGGAGGGACAGTCCTCTGTATATAGAGTTTGTCCACTCCTCCAAAGATAGCGAAGATCAAGCTCTGAAATCAGTGAAGAGATAAGCCAAGAAAAGGAAGTTAAGTGAAGTCCAAATGGTCTCCAAAAGTGCAACGAAGAAAGGAGGAAATGCAGTGAAGGATAGGACTATTTCTAGGGCTAAGAAATAGTCACACGTGTGAGGATAAGGAGGACAGACTGCGGTTTTAGCAACAATAAGAATTCAATGCAAGATTCAATGGTATTTGGGCTAGTCATGAGGCCTATAAGGCCTCCCTCTAAGAGAAAACAAGAGACCCTCACAAACAAAGGAAGAAGGAATAAGGCTAAGGAGAAGAGGACTATTTCTAGGGCTAGAAACAATCACATGTGCAGAAAAGAAGAGGATAAGTCTGTAGCTAGTAAACAGTCCATTACATATCATTGTTTGGGTGAGAAATCAAGTCTACAAGGACTCCCAATCCTAGCAAAGTAGCCTATCTCTCTAGCGAAGGTAGAAGGACCCTAAGTCACTAAGGGTACCTTCCACACATAAGAAAACTAGGGCTGCAGAACAATAGTACAATCATACACCCATACATCAAGAAGGATATCACTAAAGAAGTCTACTTGAGCAAGGGATAGAAGAGGAACACCTCATATAGAAGACTCACTCAAGGTCAATACCAAGACAAGAAATAAAGGAGGACAAAGTGTTGGGGAGAAAAATGTCGGAATAAGGAATCCTATGTGTTGAGGAAGAAAGTGTAGAAACAAGGAGAGGACTTGACTTGTGCTTGGAGGATATCCTAGGCAAGGGTCTATGGTTTGGCATTGATAAATATAAGCTTCAAATAATTAAAATTAATGAAAGGGTTTTTCTCTCAAGAGAAGAGAGGTTTTGGCCCTGGAAGAGAGCTAACATCTTGTGTTCTTGTTCTTATGTTTTGGTAGCATTTTGATGAAGTACACACATGCATTAATAATAAGAAGAAGAAGAAGATTAAGCTAACAAGAAAAGTGAAAAGACTCCAAAAATTGCTATCAAGTGACGAAGAATCACACTACACCAAATTTTCCCTAGATTCTTCAATATCTTGTTTGTGAAGCAGTGAGATAGATTGAGATTGTGCAGACGTTTCTAGGGCTTGAGAAAAGCATTGTAATATTCACATATTTTCTAATTAATTCAATATACAAATAGCAGGGGTTTTTAGCTTTTGCTCTCCACATAAAATTATTGTGTTATGTGTGATTGAATTCTTTCTCTTTTATGCTTCGTGATTTCATTGATTGTTTATTGTTTCCATTCATGAGTTGAGTAGATTCAAGTCAATTATTTTAGCATATTACAATCTACAGTTCGAATCTATAAGGAATTTCTACATGGTATTGAAGTTGAAATCAATATAGAAGAGGAGAATACAAATTTGTCTTTTGTAGGAGAAATCAAATTTGCATTATCATACTTCAGAGCCAACAGGATATCGTTCTACGGATTGAGATTCGAATATGCCCTTGAAGGTATTTCAAACTATAGTGCTTGGAAATACATAATGGAGGCAGTGTTGGAAGACAATGGGCTTAAGCAATTCATAGACATAGATATTCCTAAGCCAACTAATGCTCAAGATCTAGCAGAGTGGAGAAAGTGTGTGGCAAAGGCGATAATGATTATGATAAAAGAAGTTCGATATCATATTTTCTCGAATCTCCATGGTAAGGAAACTCCATTTGCAATGCGGAAGGCCTTGACGGACCTGTTTCAAAAAAAACTGACCATAAGAAGTTGCCATTAAAGTACATGCTTAGAACGATCAAGATGGAGAAGGGCGACATAATACCGAAGTACTTGACCAAGTTCACCCAATTTCGGGATGAGCTTAGAAGTGTCGATGTTATAGTTGTTGAAGATGATATGGTGAGTCTATCACTTGTAGGCCTTCCCAAGAGCTGGTAGAGTTACCAAGACTCAGTTAATGGGAGGGAAAAGCTACTAGAGTGGAAGCGGTTGTGGTCTGACTTGGTACAAGAAGAGATTTGATGAAACACTAGAGATGGATGCTCATCCAAGCATGCCTTAGCTAGGAGGGGGAAGTCATCCCATTCCAAATCAGATTCCAATCAGGGTGAAAAGAAGAAGGACATGTTGAAGAGTAAATGTTTTCACTATCACAAGCTGGGACATTATGCAACAAACTGTATGCATAAGAAGCCCTCAAGAGGAATGGCAGGTGAAGCTCTTGCTTCACAGTTTGAATTGGATTTCACCCTCATTGCTTGCATGGTGTCATCTTAGTGGAGCCTCATTCCATATGACTGGAAACAAAGAGTTCTTTAGTGACTTCGAGGAGAAAGACCTCCAGATGCACATCAAGATGGGAGATGATGGGAGGCATAGCACAACTGAAATCGATACTTTTCAGAGGGATTCATGCAACAAATTTCTACAAGAATTCTCAGGGTACACTAGAGTAGAGACACACATGCAAAGGGTGTACAATGGGGAAGTACACCAAATATTTCTTTCACGATAAAGACAGTCGAGCGCAAGCGATTCTTGATAGAGTTAACTCAGATGTGTGTGGATCATTCTCGATAGCATCCATGGAAAAGCGCATGTATTATGTAATATTTATTTATGATTTTTCTTCTAAGTGATGGATTTTATTCGTGTAAAAGAAATATCAGACATTCACTAAATTTTGTGAATTTAAATCCCTTGTTAAGAAAGATACTGACAGAAAATTTAAATCTCTCATAAGCGATAACGATGGAGAATACGTGTTGAATGAATTCAAGAACTTTTGTGCATCATAAGGCATTCCACGAGAGTTAATAGCACCTCATAACCCAAAGTAGAATTGGGTGGCTTAAAGGAAGAAAATAAGTATTCTAGGAGAGGCACGAGCGATGTTACATGATTAGGACCTACCATTGCACTTGTGGGTTGAAGCATGCAACACAATTGTTTATTTGTAGAACAGAAGCCCTCATCGAATTCTCATGGTGAGTATACTAGAAGATTATTTTTCATGTAAGAAACCAGATGTGGCACACTTGAGGATCTTTGGTTCATCAGTTTACTATCATGTTACCAAAGATTCACGGAAAAAGATAGAGCCAACAACTAAGTTGGGTATATTTGTGGGGTACACTGATACACCTCATAACTATTGGGTGTACATACCATGCAATAGGATGATAGTGGTTCGTAGAGATGTGAAGTTTGATGAAGAGAAGGCCATGAGATATTCCCTTGAGAGGGAGCTTCAATTACATCCAAATGAGGAGCTTTTAGCTCCAAAGGAGGAACCTCAGGATGATGTGGAGTAGCCACATGTAGAGGAGAAGAAAGTGGAAGAAACCACTCATCTAGATACTTCCAGATATGGAAGGAAGTGCACTAGGGAGGCTGACATATTGATGCATGATGCTAGAGAGAATGTGGGAGCTCCCACATCACAACGAAGAGGAGGTCACCATAGTAGTACATTGGCTACATGGATCTGATAAGCGAGAGTGTAGAGGTTGAGCATCCTCATTTGAGGCAGTAGTGCAACAACTAGTATGGGTTAATGCCATGGTTGAGGAGTATGACTCCATTATCAGAAACATTGTTTGGGAAGTGGTACCAAGACCAGCAGAAAAGTCAGTGGTGAGTTCCAGATGGCTTTAAAAAGTAAAGCAAGCAGCAAATGGGAGTGTGGAGAAATAAAAGGCTAGATTTTTGGTTAGAGGGTTCTCTCAGGTGGAGGGAATTGACTTCAATGAGACCTTTTCTCCAGTAGCAAGGTAATCATCAATCATATCTATTCTAGTACTGTCAGCACAAATAGGATGGAAGATACATCAGATGGATGTGAAGACATCATTCCTCAATGGTATGATTAAGGAAGAGGTGTATATTGAGAATCCGAAAGGATTTGAGACCTTCAACAAAGAGTCGCATGTGTGCAAACTCAAGCGAGCATTGTATGGACTAAAACAAGCACCTCGTGCTTGGTACACTAGGATTGACAGCTATTTCACTGGGTTGGGCTTCACCAAAAGTGAAGCAGATGTGAACCTTTACCATATTGTGGTTGAAGGTAAATTGTTGATTATAGTATTATATGTCGATGATTTGATTCTAATAGGTGATGAGAAGCTGATAAAATCTTGCAAAGAGGATCTTGCAAGAGAATTTGAGATGAAGGACCTGGGCTCATGCATTACTTTCTTGGTATGGAAGTATGGCAAGGAGATGAGGAACTGTTTGTCTCTTAGGGAAAGTATGCCAATGAGATACTAAAGAAGTTCCACATGGAGAGCAAAAAACCCATGGAGACTCCTCTAGCAGGTAACTGGAGGAAGGAGGATGCTACTTCAGGTGAAGTAGTGGAGGCTACTATTTATAGAAAACTTGTGGGTTCACTTATGTATTTGGTGAACACACAAACAAACATGTGTTTTGTAGCTAACCAACTTAGTCAAGCCATGGTTAAGCCAAACAAAATTTATTAGAAGGCAACTAAACATATGTTGATATACCTCAGAGGCACCACTGAGTTTGGTATTTGGTACAAATAGAAAAAGGGTGTGAAGATTCAAGGCTTCATTGATGTAGATTAGGCATGGATTCCATCCAATAGAAAGAGCACATCAGGGGGAATCTTCGGTATTGGTTCAGCAACAGTTTCTTGGTACAACAGGAAGCATAGATCAGTTGCACTCAGTTTAGCATAAGCAAAGTACATGGATACTAGTCAAGCAAATTATGAGGCTATCTAGATGAGGAAGATCCTTGTTGGATTATTTGTTCAGCATATGGATCCTATAGTGATTTATTACGACAATCAGAGTTGTATCAAACTCTCTAAGAATCCAGTTTTTCATGATCGGTCCAAGCATATCAACATCCAAAATCACCATCTATTAGATTGTGTTCAAAGGAGAATCATGTTGCTGGAATACATTCATATAGAGGAGCAAGATGTAGATATTTTGACCAAGGCATTGTCAAGATGAAAATTCGGTTTCATAGAGGCAGGATTGGGGTAGTAGATAATCCCTTTATTGTTGAGAGGGAGTGTTGAAAATGCAACAAGAAAATCCTAATTTAGTTTTTTCCTTGAATTAAATTAGGAATTAAATTCTAATTCTAATTCTCGTAGCAACTTGTAATAGTTAACTAAGTTAATTTTAGTCGGGAGTCTATCTAGAGTCATGTAGAGTGGTTCCTAAATTTTAGGGGCTCGGGTTGAGTTCTTTCGAGTTGTAATTATCTAATTTAGTCTAACTGAGTTAAATTGAGTTAAACTAGTTCAAATTGATGGAGAAATTAGTGGGAAATCCAGTAGTGGGGTGTAACCATCACTGCTCAGCCAATAAACTGATTGTTCACTCATAGTTAACTCATGAATTTCAGATCAAAGAAAGAACCAGTTGGGATTGGAGTTCAGGAATAGTGTACTATCAGTTGTATAACCATCCAAATTGTATAGGTGGTGCATGCAATCAAAGGAAGACATATGATGGATTGCACAATTATGGATGAGGAATTTCCCAATTAAATATAAGATAATTCCCTAGGAAATTGCGCAAGGAAATAGGAGCTTGGCATGCAACATATTTGGCTAATTATTGGTTGGAGCTTGTTTGTGAAGCAGTGAGATAGATTGAGATTTTGTAGAGGTTTCTTATGCTTAAGCAATGGATTGTAATCTTCTCATATTTTTTTATTAATGCAATATGCAGATAGTAGGGGTTTTTAGATGTGGATTTCCCCATAAAATTATTGTGTTACGTGTGATTGAATTCTTTCTCTTTTATTCTTTGTGGTTTCATCAATTTTTTATTGTTTCCGTTGATGAGTAAAGTAGATTCAATTCAATTGTTTTAGCATATTACAATCTGCAGTTTGATTCTACATGGTATCCGAGGTGAAATCACTATAGAAGAGGAGAATACGAGTTTGTCTTTTGTAGGAGAAATCCAATTTGTAGTATCATACTTCAGAGCCAGCAAGATGTCATTTTATGAATTGAGACTCAAATATGCCCTTGAGGGTAGTTTGAATTATATTTCTTGGAAGGACAAGATGGAAGCAGTGTTGGAAGACATCAAGCTTAAGGAATTCATAGACAAATATGGATCTCCCTAGATCTCAAATGAAATCTAGTAACAAACAAGAAAAGAACTGCTACCTTTCCTTAGCTTATGATTGATTGAAGCAAGTAATATGCGAGTTATCACTTACCAGTTTAACAAAGAGCTTGTTGAAGTCCTTTCAGTGCCTTCCACAATTAACTTCTCCTTGATGCTTTAGAGACCTTTCTAGTGCTTCCAAAAAGTTCTCCATAATAATCCAGAGGAGATTTGCATATACAAAAACACACAAAGGATCAAAGCATCTAGCATATAGAAACAAAGATAAATGAAGTCTTTAACTTAGCATATATCATAAATTAAATCAATAACTGATAATAAACTATGTGAGTGATCAAAGAATCTCACAAATGATATAAAAATAGACATGATTAGAAAATAACAGTTTCTTTTTATTGAATAAAAAGGAGAATAAACTTACAAACTTGTTGCCTTAATGTTACAAGCCTCTTCCAACAATCCCCAACCTTCTTGTTGGATGAAAATATTTCTAGCCCTATTTCTGCAGCATAAGCCTATCTTCAATGGTCCTCCCCAATCCTCTGGATATGACAAGAGGAGGAGGTTTGGGATCCGCTTCCTAAGGGATGAGATCCAAAAATGGTGGGATAGGGGATCCATAAAGAGAGGGAACTAGCTCCATGATGGGAGGGACCAAGCTTGAGTAAGAATCAACTCAAAGTTGTTAATTGGGAAAGATTCAACTAAAAAAGCTTCTATACTTTACTTTTTATTTTTTACTTGCATTGAGTCATGTGTGCGAGCTATAGTGTAATACATAGTGCACATTTGCACTGACTCTAATGGTCACTTCTGTGTATGTGAAAAAACTAACTAGGGAACTTCTCAGGCAATCAAAAATAGGTTTTTGGGCCTTGTAATCGAAGAATTTCATTCTCTTTTGGATTGTTTATATTATAGGATTGCAAGGGGTTGTTTTGGAACACTTTGATGGCTAGTGAAAGATCCAAACTGATGGTCATTTGCCTAATGTGACAAAATGATGTGTAATAGATTATCCCCTAAATTGCAAAGTCAGAAGAGATGTTTGAGGACTGAAGAGCTTTATCATTCCAAGGTTCGGGTTAGAGACCATATTTGGAGACCTGAAACAATAAATCAAATGTTACAATGCAATATAAAATCATCATTATGGTAGGAATTCCCATACTCATAGTATAAATGTCTCAAAGAACTAGTACAGAAATACACCTAAAGGTCCATGTCAACAAAAGACACAGTATGGATGCAACCATCAATGGATCTCTATTTACAATCATGAATATTTAATAACTCCATGCAGCCTAGACGAATGAAACTAGATCCGGGGTCTTGATCTCCATCTCTCGATCTATAATAAAAATCTAACCATTTGAGTGAATGCCTCGTAGTCGACCATGGTAAAAACCACTTGATTATTGATCAATGATGTGAACCATTAACAAGCACGAGAGAAACCACCAATAATGACAATGGTTCTCAAGGTACTTCCAGTATAATATATGAAGTGTGAAAATATGTCCTGAAGTTGAACACTCAAATAATCATTCGATCAGAGGTCAATGCTGAGAACATGTCGTCGAAAGTGAGAAACCTACCATTAAGGCATGTGGCTCCAATGTACCGAAGAAGGTTTCAAGATCAACTTCCTAGATAGTGAGTTGAAGTCGATAGGAAGCGACCCATCACAGGAGGGCCTATGACACGAAACTCATGTCAAATTTTGAAGAAAAATAGTTTGGAGTAATCTAGGACTAACTCAGGGATGGCCAACGTGATTGAAGGCTATGAATTACAAGGTAATTTTGACTGAGGTTGGACTTCTCTTGAACATATCGGTGACACGACATTCTGACTTGGCAACATTTGACTAAAAAATAATAGGACCAAAAACCAATTTGAAGACTTTAAATAAGGTATGGTTGACTGAGAGGCAAATGGATTTCCTAACCCGGACAAAAAGGTGATGGAGTGTCATGTTCAAGAGCGACATATTGCCTTTTAAAATATAAACAAACATTCTTTCCCAACTTTCCCCCACAATTGCTAGTAAGTACCTCTTTATTTTTGTGTAAGATTGATGTGTAATATTGAGGAGGATAACATATGCTTGTCCTTTAAGCTCATCCTTTCGAGTATTTTTAACGAACCCGAGGAAGGAATGGTTCGTTCTCGTTATGATTAACGAGTCCTATACTGTTTAATTTTTACGAGTCCAATGAAGGGGTTGTTAGCACCTAAATCTACCCTAGGCTGAAGGAAGGCAAAATTCAGGGTAACCACAAACCAGGCTCAGTCTGGTAGCTAGCCCTACTAGAACAGGAGAGGGCTCTCTACGAGTCACGCTCAGTGAATAGATAAGAAAAAAATGGTCTAAGATGACTTACAATGAAATATTGATCTTAGGCTAGTAAGTGAATATGGATACAAGAAACCATTTTTTTGAATGACCGAGCTTCTAGGATAGTATGGGACCAACGGTCAGCAAAGAACAGAGAATTTAATACAAAGGCACAGATTACTTCGTGAGGCAAGGCAGGCGAAAACTATAGCAATTTAGTTTGGAATAACGCGGAACGGAGAGATTGCTGAGGAGTGTGAAAAGGGCATATGAACATGAATCCTTTTCAACAGAAGAAGAACACTGAACATGAAATTTTCCCACAGGCAAAGCAATAAAATTGAATTCTACCTAATCTCACTCAGAAAATTTCACTGGAAATGAACATGAATTGAATTATGAAACATAACGAAATACATATGAAAACATAAGAGACACATTTGCTACACTCACAACCACAAGAATCTCATGAAATAGAGCCACTTCCTTTCATTAATTCTCTGTCAAAGATACACAGTGAAGAAACAGAGTTTCTTTCCCACAGTCTCCCAAAAGTTACAAACTATCCAACCCTTTGCAAATAGCTTGCATACAATATATAGAATGTGCCATGAAGATATAGAACGCCCAAGGGTTGGGGAGTTACTCGAATCGTTACAAAATGGAGATGAAGAGCCAACCATCAGCTACAGGTGTAGCGTTACAAACATGACAAATGGATTGGGTGACCGTTTGCCATTCCTTTGCCACTTGGATAGAAGCCAATCTAGGGAAAAAATACTTTAAATTCCGCCTTAGGTGCCAAAAAACCGAAGTGTAGATGAGCGCGCCCACTTGGAGAAGTTGCGAATCGAAATTTCGCGAAACGGAAGAAAATTTGGAAAATTTTCCTCTGTGTGCCGTGCCATTTTCTCTGTGCGTCGCGCTACTTTGGGGCCTGTTTTGGGGTACTTGCAAGTGTCCAAAATGTTCCCAAGTGGGCTTGTTGGAAATCCTGTCCTGTCTACTTTTTAACCCCACTAGAAGTTTTGAATTTGGTGCTCATTTTCCCCTCCAAATCTTCATTTTCCCATGACTGCTTCCTATGTGTCAAAAAAGGGGCAGAGAGGCCATTTTTTGGGTGTTTTTTAACCTTTTGGAGACTCATATCTTGCCCAAATTTCTTGTTCGAGCACGAGTAGTCGTGATTTTCCATGCTGAATCCAAAAATGCAATCCATTCCTCATTTGGAGTTCCCAATTTTTAGTGCCACGCTAGTGGCACAGCGCACAGGGAGAAAAACCCTGTGTTTTGCTCAAAAATTTGTCATGTGACCAAAAATTCCCCAAATTTCTTGAAATTTGGGATGGAGGTTCTCGATGGGGTGTTATGATGGGCCAAGGAAGCCTCAGCCAAGATTCAAAGCTGATCTTGCTCTTTTGCCTCTTTTTCCTTTCTTGTTGCTTTCCTCAATTTCACCTTCAAACTCTTTATTCGGGCCTTGACGATCATGTTTCGTGCCCTATACTGAAAAGCCATGTGTCTCAGTAGAACAAGGTCCTGATCAGCCTTGTCCGACAGCCTCTCCAAGTGCATTTTGACCCTATTGAGGTTGGCCTCCCGATCCTCATTGATTTCTTTCTCCAATGATGTGAGCTCAACTCTTCTCCTTTGAGCAGCTTGGCGATGCTCACGAATGTTTTGCAGCTCCATAATCATCTACCGATCCTCTAGCTATTTGTTTCTCTACTCCAGGTACTTCATGTTCCACTTTGCCCTCTCCAAGTCAAGGGATAAGGCCTCATTCACTGATTTCTACTCCTGGATGATCTCTGTAAGCTCTGCATTTGTTGGTTCTGTATTTGCCTCATCATCATGGAGGAGAAAAAAATCGGTCTCTCGTTCACCTGATATCCCATCCTCCTGCACTGGCTCCTTACCCTTGCCCTGCTCCTGTGATGTTGATGTCGGAAGCGAGGCCCCTTCCACCCCGGGTGGAGATAACACTCGCTTTGCCGCTGCAAACAAATGTCTACTGCCTCTCTGATAGGTGATGAATACTGGCATAGTAGCGGTCTCGTGGCACTCATACTGATGTGAAGGACCACCTATCTCATGCTCTGCCTCTGATACTACATGTGGAGTGTTGAAGAAGTCACAGGAGATGAAGTCCTCCCAATCAATGCCCTGCAATCCCAACTGATGATCCACCAACATCCGGATAAGAGCAAAGTGATAAACATTGTTGAGCTGCTGCCGAGGGGTCTTATGCTGCATGAAATGTTTCATCCTCTCTATGTTCCCGCAAATGAAAAATGGGAGGTTCATCATCCGCACCCTGGTAAAGTGCATGAGCAACCTAATGTGATAGGCATAAAGGCGAGAAAACCTTCCCTCACAACTAAAGTACTTCATGATCAATTTCATGAGCGGAGCATACTCATCTCTCAAAAATCTGAATGGGAAAACTCTCATGAGCTGACTCAAACAATTGGCCTTAATGCAAGGCTCATAATATGCCTCTCCACCTTCTTCTTCTTATGCCACGGTTCTCCAACATTTGGTATGCCTTTTGCAACTGATATGGCTTCGGGTGTCAATGTGAAAGTGACCACAGCCAAGATAGACTGACCTCCATGTAGGTGAAGCGCAAAAACACAGGCCAACTCATGATGAACTTTGACATTTGCCACCCTTTGACAAAATTCAAAACATGCTAGGTGCTGGAAACATGACATAGAAAGAGGTCATGCCTACAACTTAGTGAGGGTGTTTGGCTCATATCTAACATGTTTGCCACTCCGGTGATGTCTCCTGGGGGCCTGTTCTTCTGAAGCTGTATCACTGTGGATCTCCACCTCATGCTCTGATGAAACCTCGGATGCCATGACTGCTGTTTATAAACTATATTTAGGCTGCCCCTTTGATTATGGTGAAGCTGGGTGTTGTTTTGATAATCTGCCACCAAGGGGGACAATGAAGCAAGGGAGTATTAGGAGGGGAGTAATGAAATGGGAATAGGGGTTATAGGAGAATTTTGTTTGGGGATATGTAGGGGGTTCTGGGTATTTTGATAGGGTAGGGTTTGGGTTTTTTGGTAAGGTAGGGTTTTAGGGTTTGTATTGAGTAATAGGAGGAGGGGTAAGGGAATATGAGTTTCGTAGTGTTAGGGTAGTGATATTAGGAAAAATGGCATAGGGGAATAAGGAACAGGGGTAGGGTAGGAAAAATAAGCCTTGGCAGCAATAACACTATTACACAACCCTAGAAAGATGGTTTCTTGGTGTCTTTTTATGGTTGTTTTAAGATTTTTGTTTCATTTCAACCATGGGCATAAAAACCACCATATCTTTATCCAATTCGATGAACAAGTGAGTTTGAGATCCTACCTTGCAATTAGAGGGGTTTCACCAAAGATTTGAGGGAGTTTTGGCACGTTCTAGCCGCTTTGTCTCTGTGCGCCGCGCGCAAAGCCCAGTGCACCGCGCTCTAGGTGTTCACCGCACCCTGTGTGTGCACCGCGCCCCTGCCTGTGTGTGTCGTGCCCCTGTAATCACCTCCAAACTGCTCCAAACCACGCAATTGTGCGCTCCTCGACCTTGCAACGTTTTTCCTATGCCTTGATTGCACAATGAGTTTGATTTGTGATGGAAACTTGTGTATAAGACTTGGAGGTCATGATTAAATTTACTTTTTCAAAAAACCCACCTTTCTAATGTCATGTTTGGCACTTTTTTCACTGACTTTAAAACAACCCTGATTTTCACTTTTCCTCTGAAATTTTGGCTCAAACGATGAAATTTTTGACACTTTTTGCAGGGATTGCATGACAGAGCATCTGGTCATGGAAACCATGATTGCACATGAAGAAATCAACTGTCGACCCTTTTTGAAAATTTTGTCACAAATGACACTATTTGACTTTTCTTCAAAACAGAGTTTTGAAGAACAGTCGAAGTCTATCAATATGATGATGAAACTCTGTGGATCATTACTTTGCAAGAGCATCACTCTGGCCTGCATGGCTTTACTGGACATATTAAAGACCAAATTGTTTAATTCCTAGACCAAATGACCAAAAATTACCTTTGTCCGTTGAAGGACCAGACCTTGACTTTCATGGACTTTTGTGATTATTGACACAAGACCTAAGCCAGCAGGAGCCAAACATGAGGGGAGATGACTAGCATGAATTTCTTCGTCAGATCATGGCATGCCCCTAGCGGAATGCAGCTGAGTGAATGGAGTGGGACACCTAAAAATGAAATGCATAAAGAGTTTTGATCTCTGACGGAGGACTGACCAGACCGACTCTAACATTGGCTCCAATGGGGGATGGTAGCTCCTTGGAGGTGCCAAGAACAGTAGATCTCTGGAGGAGCTAGACAGTGCCTTTTGTCCATTGGGCTATGGAGTCATCATTTTGACTACAACACAGGACTCTGACTTATTTATGAAACTGAAATGACCAAGAAATTGACTCAAACTTGACATTGAAATGACTCAAAAACTAACTTGACAGACTGAAACCAAATTGAAATAAAAATGGTATTTACAATGATAGTGGAAGCAGCGTTAATAACTTAGCAGTGGTACCGCTTGAGCAGCCGACCATTGATCGGCCCTCCTGGACAATCTTCCCCGTTCATTTCCTTCAGAAGAAAGGCATTCTGACCCCTACATGCTGCAATCTTGAAAGGGCCTTTCCAAAGATTCTCGAACTTTCCGTGCTTACCTTTCTCTTCATTCCTTGCATCCCACTTCAGAACCACATCATCCAATTGAAATTTATCTGCCTTTGCTTTTATGTCATAAATTTTCTTTATTTTCTCCTGAAATTTGGATTCGTTCTTGAAAACTTCTTCTCTTGTTTGCTGCAAGTGGACCATTTGATTCAACCTTCTCTGCATGGGATCTTCTTCACTGCCGGCATCCTGAAGAATTTTGACTGCCAGGGTAGAGAGAGAGGTGGGAAATACTATGTCAACTCCATAAACAAGCTCAAAAGGTGGCATACCAATGGATTTCTTCTGACTGATCCGATCTGCCCAAAGCGCATGGACCAACCTCTTATTCCAACTCTTTTTATTTATTTCTAGCAGCTTCTTGATGATGTTGACCAATGATTTATTCGAAGATTCTTCCAATCCATTGCCTTGCAGATGATAGGCAGTTGAGTGACCCAAAATGATGTGATATTTATGACAAAATTCTACCATCCTCTTTGATTTGAAAGCTGTTGCATTATCGGTGATTAACTTATTCAGACAACCAAAGCGAGACAAGATGTTATTTTCAAGAAATGAAATGATTACCGTATCTGTAGCTTGTCTGGTGGGAGTTGCCTCAATCTATTTTGTGAAATAATCTGTCGTTGTGAGGATCCATCTATGCTAACCAGAAGAAGTGGGATGAATTTCCCCAATGAAATCCAACCCCTACTGCTGGAAAGGAGCGCTCAGCTTAATAGGCTTAAGTGGCAAAGGCTGTGATTTCTGTTTTCCTTTGAAAATCTGACATTTATGACAATGCTTGACCGTCTTGTACACATCAGCAAACAATGTAGACCAATAGTACCCTGATCCCAAAATTTTATTTTCTATTGACTTCCAAAAAAGGTGACCACCACACTCTCCTCCGTGGAAATCCTCCATGACTTTCTTTGCCTCCTTTTCCACCAAACAATTTAACAAAACGCCACCGAGATCTTTCCAATATAGCGCAGAATTTAGAATGCAAAACTTGGCAGCCTTCAACTTGAGTGTTCTCGCTTTATTTCTAGTCATCACAGGCGGTGGTGATAGATTTTTTAGCACATATATTATATCTGAATACCATGGCAATAGAGAAAACATTTCAGATACCTGAATGGATGATATTTCCTTGTTCTCATCGGACATAGCAGTGATCAGATTTATGTCCAAGGCATGCAAGTTTGATTCGGCCATTAACTTCGCCAACCCTTGTCCTTTGACCAGCTTTGTGGGCTTTATTTCCACATCATATTCCAGCAAGGCTATAATCCATTTGCCTCTTCTTCCTTCCGGATTGGTCTGCACTAAAACATCTTTTACAGCAACGTTAGTGTTGTGGGGAAAAATGCCTATTTAGGACGATCCTATCCACCTAAGGTGTGACAGCGCCTTAGCAACAAGCGAATACAGCTATCATGATTTCTTCCTTTATGAAATGTGAAAGAGGGGAGATCGGCAGACTTACCGTTGTCTTGCGGTTGTCCCTCGAACTAGATCCTCTTCTCTTTGTGTATCCACAGCTACTTGCCTCCTCGCTCGATCAAGAGAACAGCTACTTGAATCCCACGAGATCACAAGAGAACAGCTACCTGTGACAAGAGAACAGCTACTTGCAACAAGAGAAGGACACAATACAAAGACAAATATACATATTCATAAATGATTCAGGATTAGAAGTAAATCAAATATATTAATGCAATCATACAAAATACACCAGCATATAGGAAAGAATCAAGATAGCTTTATTGAAAGTAACAGGGTTCAGGAAGAGATACAACCCATAGGGCTCCAACCCAGCATCTCCTTCCCAGCAGAATGGAATTCCTTCTTCAGCTCCTTTCAAAGCATAACACACCCAATATTTCTAGCAACAAACCAACAGCAATTCTTTGCAAATACCAAATTCCAGCCTCTCCATGATCTCATGTAGAAGAGATCTATATATAGGGATATTGGAGAGAGGATGAGTCAGCTTGAGACTGGTCTGAGACTTACTAGTGTCCTCTCCCACTTTAGTTCTTGAGTCCACTTGGAGGTTCTTGCTTCCACTTGGAGATTTGGAACCTCTTACTCATCACCAGTCGAATTCCCTGATCCAAGTGTCATTTTGGAAGCTTCCTGGGCATTGACACCTTGAGAAATGACTCTGCCACTTGTCCAAACTCGCTCAGCGCAGGTAGCCTTCTTTGCAGTTGAAATTCAACGCAGGTAGATAGTGGAGCAGTTGACATTCAGCGCAGATGCTCAGTGGAGCAGTTGACATGATCCAGAATTGCCCTGTTTTTGAGTGTTTTCAGGTGGAGAACTTTTGTGAATTGTTGTGGTTTGCTAGCCTTGTTCCTCTAGGGGTAGGAACAACATGTTTAGGGACTTTGGATCCCTTGATTATTGAAATTTCATGCTCAGTGATGCAAGGCACAAAAATGTCTATAACAGTTGCCCCGTAAAGTATGAGGCCGTTTATCGGGTGAAATGCTTTATCCAGGAGGGTCCGAAGTTCATCCATCTGCTGGGAGGAGACCTGTAATAAAATACAATACAATACATCATGATTCATACTGCTTTCACGATCTAGCCGAGGCGGGCATTCCCATGCTCAGCTTTATAAATTCATTTTGGTACATAGAACAGACTATCGTCTGATGGGAGACTGATAATTTTAGTGAAATTATCATCCTTTGAGTAGGATGATCATCTGCTGCAATGATGTACATGTCAAATGTCTTTATTTTTCCTGAATATATATCGCAGCCCGGATGGATGAAACTAGATCCGGGGTCTTCAAACTCGTTCGATCTTCACTCTAAGTACAAGTCGATCCATGTGAGAATTGCGCTGAAGTCGAACATGGAAATACATCGCTTGATTACCGGTCAATAATGTAAACCGTTAACAAGCGCGAGAGGAATCACCGATAATGATAATGACCCTCAAGGTACTGCAGTACAATTCACGTGGTGTGAATAAAGGACTTGGCATCGAACACCACGCGAAATCTTCTGGTCGAAGGTCATTGATGTATACCTGTCGCCGGAAGTGAGAAACTTGCCATTGAGGCATGCAAGCTTCAAAGTACTGAAGGGGTTGTTCCTAGATCAACTCCTTGGATAATGTGCTGATGTCGACAAGGAGCGATCTGTTAAAGGAGGGCCTTAATGAATCCCACATTAGTGACACGGAACGGAGCTAATGATTTTAATGGAGGTGAAAACAATCTGTGACATATGATTCAGGGTGGCGGTCATGAATGGATGAAGGATAATGTATGGCAGTGGTTGGGACCCGGTTGACTCTTTCTGAACGACTTCTCTTGAACATATGGCGACACTGATGCGATGGATCGGTAGCATTACCCCAAATATGGATGGTATGGAAAGACCATGGTGATGTGACCGGTGAATGAAACAACCCAACCCGAATGTGATACAGAGGAAAAGTGTCATGTTCAAGAGCGACCTGCTACCATCAAAGTTTTCTTGATTTTTCCCAATTTTTCCCCAGTCATTGCTGACCAGTACCTCTTTATTTTTGTCAAGCTTGAGGAGGATAACATATGCTTGTTCTATAACCTGCCCTTCGGGCAAGCCTATCGCTATGTTTTAACGAGCTTAGCGATAGTGAAACTCATTCTCGTCTAAAGACAAGTTTGTCGCTATTTAATAATTTTAACGAGTCTAACGACAAGGATAACTCGGTCCTTTTCATTTTTAGAGAGTCTGAAAAGGTACATAAAGTTAACTCCAAAATTCCTTTTTCATCATCTAATCCCTTAAGTCCGAAAAAGTATAAAAAAATACAGAAGGGATGAGTTTTCGATAACTTTAACGAGCCGAATAAAACAAGCGCTCGACCTTTTTGTGCAATAATCCCTCAGGTCCAAAAAGATTAAAATCTAGAGGAGGGATAGCTCTTCCTGTCCTTTAACGAGCTGGAAGGCCAAAACTCGGCAATCTTTTCATATTTTACGAGTCAGCTGAAAAGAGCTTAAAGAAGACTCGTCTTTTGAGGAACGAGTGATAAACAGGGATAGCAACTGATTCCAGGTACAGGTTGGAATTTTCCAATCACGGCAGTGTCACAAGGATGGCTAGGTGAAATCACTCTTCGCAGTTGTTCCTCAAAATGGGTAAACAATCATATGGGGGTGAACGATCGGCCAAATGAAAAGTGGAGGTGGCAGGTGCAAACACGACCAAGGCTTTTATGGCTGATAAATTTACGATCACAGCGGTTATTTACCGGGATAGGTTCATTTTTTATTTAAAAATGAGCTTAAACTCTGGAGGAAACATTGCTCACTGCTTATATTTATTTTTTAACGAGCATGAAGACCGCGTTAAAACTGCTCGGATCTTGCGTTTATTTTTTAACGAGCATGAACTTTATGCTAAAACTGCTCGAATTACCCAGTCATAAGATAAGAGTGTCTCATGAAAGATCCCATTTTTTATAGAGCTTGCGCCTTACCAAAGCTATGCTCACTCTCCTTTCTTTATGCAAGTTAGGAAACGACTAACCCAAAAAACAGATAAATAACCGCTCTTTGCTTGCACTCCAAAAGGTTTGCATGCCCCCAGGTATAAAATAGAGTTTCAAGGTTACCTCTACTTCAATTCATCGAAACTTTCGTTTCACCGGGAGAGGCTTACCTCTTTCAGGTTACCCAAAGATTGTCTCGTTACTCTTTCAAACAAAACACTTCCTCGGCAATGTCTACCGAAATAGACAAGGGTGAATGACCATTGTCAAACACGTAACTTTGACAAAAGAAACTTATTGTAGAACAACCCCTCTTCCATCCATGGATGGGGTACGGACTAGTCATATTCTCCCGCGGAAACCTACCCTATACCCAAAGTTTCCCTGCCGAAGCCGGCCAGGATGCATGCCCCCTGGGTTCCGGTCATATCCTCCCAGATTACTCGCGCTCATCAGGAGGACGGACCGTGGGCTGAGACACTTCTTGCATGAATAGACCATTTAGGGATGGCACATGACTATTTGCGATGTGTGATCCGGGAAACGAAAGTTGGTCTACGAGATTGACCATTCTTCCTTCATGCGGAAAACACATTACTCTAAAGAGTGAGGAGACTACAGCTCCCATGCAATATATATAGTCTCGTCCAAGGAGTAGGTTATAATCCAAGGGTCCTTGAACGACCATCACGTTCATTTGAACGGTCTTCCCTTTCAATGTTATAGGCACATTGGGGAGGATCCCTAAAGGTCGACTGGTTCCTTTATCAAAACCTGATAGATTTCTCATCTCAGGTAAGAGTGCTGGCGAACCAAGCGCTCTCCAAGCAATAGAGGAAAGGATACTCACAGATGCCCCCTCATCAATGATAGTGCCAGCCATTACCATTCTGTATATTTGACAAATAATTCTGAATGGCACACTGGCTGGCAACCGGGGTCTGCCTAGTTGGTTCCAATCAAAGGACACAACCAGGTTGCTTGGTGGTGGGACCGAATATACGGCCGGATAGCGCTCTGATGAACTTCCTTCCTGCGACAAAGGAATGGTGGCATTGCCCCCTTGATCATCAGATTCGGTGCTGATGAAGAGAACCTGGACGGTGTCATCTGTATTCTCCTCTGTGATGGTGTCATTCGAAGATGGAGCCTCTGAAGGCAAAATCGGGTCAACTACCGTATCGACCTTTTGACTTTCATCAGGCATGGATCCAGACGGTTCTTCTTCAATGACAGGTGCTTCGGCTGACCATCTAAGTGGCTCAGCCGGATTTTCAACTAGTGAGGGACTTGGCAAGAGTCTTTGATATCCAGGAGGAAGATTCGCTCGTAAAATCGGGCGATCTTCCAGAACTTTTTTTGCCTCGTCTAAGAAGGGACAACGGTGGATGGCGTGATCGCCTTCACACAGTCTGCAGGGAAATTTAACTCTCCCATTTTGTCCTGGAGCTTCACTCCCACTAGTTGACGGTGAGCAATCGGCATGGCTATCAGAGGTCGATGCTCCCGAATTGTGCAAACGGGGGGACCAGTCTCTTAGTATCTGTGGGATACAGGGACAATCTCTATGGAAGTGGTCTCCCCTGCATATGATGCATGGCGATTTAGGCCTTACAAGTGCGGTGTGTGGATTTTTGTTAGATGACATTTGTTTGCCCCCAGTCGCCTTAGGCTCCTTCTTCTTCTTTTCTTTCTTCTTCTTCTCCTTCTTCTCCTTAGGAACCCGATTTTGTGATCGACCAGTTCCGTCAAGCGAAGAGGAAGGATGGGAGGAAGATGAAGTGGAAGGCTGGGAGGCAACTCTTGTCTGATCTAACTGTTGACTCGACTGTTCAGGAGTGGTGGTATTCTGAACGACATTGGTCGAAAAGAGCCAAACTGGTAGGCCAATTGTCAATCCTGGAAGCGACAATGTGGCCATGTGGGGCGCACCAACATCTCCCCAAGAGGAGAAGGGACTAGGATTTCCACCCAAGGGAACTCCTTGGTTGGTGTGCTCCATCTTTTCAACCTAAAGATCAACGCAGGATTAAAGGGTGATTGTTTCGTTTAAAATAAATTGTTAACGACGCTTTTAGACACAACTTGCTTTTTCAGTTTTAAAGAGTCGAGAAAAAGCTAAAGATGACTCTAGTCTCCTTCGATGTTTTAACGAGCCCGAAGTGACAAATGCTCGGATGGACTTTTTCTGTTATAGAGTCTGAAAAAGGCCAAAAGAAACTGCTCTGGAGATCTAGGCAGAGGGTGTTCCAAACTTTTCGCAAAACCACAGAATACGTTTTACGGTACAGGTGGTCGATCTTCGTGAATGCTGTGTTCACTGCATTGCGATCAGTAGGACGGCCGACACGGCTTCCTAAGAATAAAATATATATGCCTATAGGCGTCTCCCAATATATACGCGACGATACGTGGGAGCACAATCCGTATTAGCGCCACCGACTCTCAGGAGGAATCACCCACCTTCTTCGAGATCGACAGTCACTATGTTTAACGACGCCGGAACACGTCTCTAGCCTAGACCTCTATGTTGTGCGTTATGTTACAAAGCGTTGTTAGGTTCATTCAGTTTATTTTAGGTTGATCTTTTTAAAGTTTGCCTTTCAAGGTTCACCACGAGATGTATATACAACTTCCTAAATGCAGTCTAAGATGATAAGCAAGCTTTACAATCTTTCAACTTTGAAAATGCTAGCTACTAAGGGAAAAGAGAGCGACTATCTTTTCTCAAAGAGCAATCAGCACACTCTAATGCACTTTCCCTAAATCCAACATGCAAACTTATCAAATGCAAAATGCACAATGCAGGTGTTTGTTTTCACTTTCTTAGTATAAATGCCTACAAAGAAAGCTTTTTGCACAACTTTGAATTTGCTTTTACAATGATCAAAATAAACAAGTTCACTTTTTTCGAAATCAACAAGGGCAGAAGAGATTACAATCACTTTGTGATTTTCGAAATAAAGAGTCGTTTTGATACTTTGAAAAGAACAAATTCAAACCAATAAGAAAAGGTAAAACTATAATCAATCTGAACAAACAGCCAATGAACTCTCTTCTAAGATCACTTTCAATTAGATCTGAATCAAAGGCTACAGAAAGAATGCTTTACTCATGCAAAGGAAGACTGTAAATGACGCCACAAACACATAAAAACATTCACAATCTTTTTGTACAAAAATTGGGGCGGAATTCAGGCAAAGAAAAGGGTTATCAGACTAGCACCTATGCTGGTTAAAGGCTGCAAAAACAGAGATCAAAATAGGGCAGAAAAGGACAAAGAACCCCAGCTGCACAAGGCCACACTGGTTCAGCGCAGGTCCAACACTATCAGTTTGACATTCAGCGCAGGTAGCCCCTTTCGAGACCTACATTGAAATGCAGACTGCCTTCACAGTGCCTGCGCTGAAGAGAGAAACTCTCGTTTCCCTTGGTTTCTGGGTCACAAAATGCTCAAAAATCAACTGTTTCAGGCCAAATCAGAAACACAAGCAAGGTATAAACAGAGGGATGCTTTGATAGGGTACTAAAGACTATCACAAGGATCAATCAAATCATTTTTGGATCTAGTTTAAATCATAGACAAGTCCAACATACTGGATCAAAGCAGCAACTTTTACTTTGCATCCGGGAAAGATGCAGTTCAAGAGTTGCTGTCAAGTCTATGAAGTAAACAAATGACAGAAACACAAATGAAATGAATAAAAAAGTTCCTCCCCAGCGGAGTCGCCAATTTGTTGTGGGGAAAAATGCCTATTTAGGACGATCCTATCCACCTAAGGTGTGACAGCGCCTTAGCAACAAGCGAATACAGCTATCATGATTTCTTCCTTTATGAAATGTGAAAAAGGGCAGATCGGCAGACTTACCGTTGTCTTGCGGTTGTCCCTCAAACTAGATCCTCTTCTCTTTGTGTATTCACAGCTACTTGCCTCCTCGCTCGATCAAGAGAACAGCTACTTGAATCCCACGAGATCACAAGAGAACAGCTACCTGTGACAAGAGAACAGCTACTTGCAACAAGAGAAGGACACAATACAAAGACAAATATACATATTCATAAATGATTCAGGATTAGAAGTAAATCAAATATACTAATGCAATCATACAAAATACACCAGCATATAGGAAAGAATCAAGATAGCTTTATTGAAAGTAACAGGGTTCAGGAAGAGATACAACCCATAGGGCTCCAACCCAGCATCTCCTTCCCAGCAGAATGGAATTCCTTCTTCAGCTCCTTTCAAAGCATAACACACCCAATATTTCTAGCCACAAACCAACAGCAATTCTTTGCAAATACCAAATTCCAGCCTCTCTGATCTCATGTAGAAGAGATCTATATATAGGGATATTGGAGAGAGGATGAGTCAGCTTGAGACTGGTCTGAGACTGACTAGTGTCCTCTCCCACTTTAGTTCTTGAGTCCACTTGGAGGTTCTTGCTTCCACTTGGAGATTTGGAACCTCTTACTCATCACCAGTCGAATTCCCTGATCCAAGTGTCATTTTGGAAGCTTCCTGGGCATTGACACCTTGAGAAATGACTCTGCCACTTGTCCAAACTCACTCAGCGCAGGTAGCCTTCTTTACAGTTGACATTCAACGCAGGTAGACAGTGGAGCAGTTGACATTCAGTGCAGATGCTCAGTGGAGCAGTTGACATGATCCAGAATTGCCCTGTTTTTGAGTGTTTTCAGGTGGAGAACTTTTGTGAATTGTTGTGGTTTGTTGGCCTTGTTCCTCTAGGGGTAGGAACAACATGTTTAGGGACTTTGGATCCCTTGATTATTGACATTTCATGCTCAATGATGCAAGGCACAAAAATGTCTATAACAGTTAGGAACATGGGCCAAAATATGAGAATGTAGAATATATACCCGGAAATCCTTCAATGCTTTCACCAGTGCTAGGGCTTGCTTCTCAATGATGTTGTACTTTAATGCTGCATCTCTTATGGCTCTACTGAAGAATGCAATGGTTCTTTCATGATCATCTCTTTTCTGCAATAATACTACTGCCATAGTGTGCTCCGAAGCAAATGAAAACAATGTGAAATCCTGAGTGTAGTCCGGGCTGACTAGAACTGGAGCTGAAGAAAGGGCCAATTTAACCAAATTGAAAGATTTTACAGCCTCCTCTGTCCATTTCACTTGGCTGTCCTTCTTGAGCATGTTGGTCATCTCTCTTAAGTGTTCAGCAAGATTAGGCACAAAGCGACGCAGAAAATTCATCTTACCATTGAATGATTGTATCTCTTTTTTATTCCGGGGCAGATCGATTTGCTGAATTTCTTGCACACGTGCTGGGTCAATACGAATGCCATCCTTTGAAATAATGTGCCCGAGCAATTTGCCTTCCTCCATGGCAAACAAGCTCTTCTTAGGATTCAGCGATAAACCATATTTTCTGCACTTTTGAAAGACAGTTTTTAGATGGTGCATGTGTTCTTCATCAGATTTGGAAAACACTGTCAAATCATCCAGGTACACCACCAAAAACACATCCTTCTCATTTGCAAAATCCAAGTCCATTGCACGCTAAAATGTGGCACCTGCATTCTTTAAACTGAAAGGCATTTTGGCGTAATGAAAGGTTCCCCATGGAGTGGTGAATGCTGTCTTGTCTCGGTCATCCTCATGGACAGAAATTTGGTTATATCCGGAATAACCATCAAGTAGTGACATATGAGATGCCCCCACTACTCGCTGAAGTATATGGTCCATCTTGGGCAGTGGATAGTTTTCCTTCAATGAAACTTTATTGAGATTTCTGAAATCAATGCATAAGCGGATCTCACCTGTCTTCTTTCGTACAGGCACCAAGTTAGAGATCCAATCTGAAAATCTGATGGGCACAATGATACCTGACTTGTACAACCTGTTTACCTCCTTTTCAGTAGATGGCAGCAACTTTGGATTTATCCTTCTCAGCTTCTGTCTGAATGGTTTTTGATTGGGCTTGATGGGTATAGTGTGCTGAATTATATTGGTGTCATAGGTCTTTATGTTAGAATAATCCCAAGCAAACACATCTGCAAATGAAGCCATCAAACTAATATATTTGTCCTTGATCTTTGGTGGCAATGCTTTGGACAATTTTACCAACTTAGGATTGGCAGTTGTTCCTATGTTGACCTCTTCTACACCCTTCTCTGTTGGTTGCAATGTTGGCTTGCAGGCTACATCATCTTGATCAAAAAGTTATTCTAGAGGTATCAAGCCTTTAGGAATAATGTTATTCTTCAGCTGCAACACGTCCATTTCATTGATCTGCACTTCATCTGTACCATTCCCTTTGCCATCGTCATTTTCTACATCGATTGAGGTTTCTTTGAATTTTCCTTTGTTTTGCAGAAAATCATTAATTTCCTTATCATCTTGAAACACTTGCCAATATCTCTGATTCTCTGGAATGGTTGGACGATGCTTGACATGGATTTCAAATTTATTGTTGGAGTTCATTGGGATTTTCAAACTACTTGCTGCCTTGGCAAGAGCGTCAGCAATACTATTTTGTGTACGAGGAACACATGTCAAGGTGTATTCTGAAAATAATTTTAGGATGTCTAGAACTGCATTACGGTAGGCCTGCATCCTAGGATGCTTTGCTTGATACTCGCCTCTGACCTGCTTTATTACCAATTCAGAGTCACCATATACTGAAATCCTTTTAGCATTCAGGTTTCTAAGAATCTTCAAGCCAGCGATCAGAGCTTCATACTCAGCTTAATTGTTTGAACACTCAAAAGCCAACTTGTAAGAGCAAACCCTCACATTACTAGGCACTTTGTTTGGGGTGGAAAAAGGACTGCGTACCCAAATTCCAATTCCAGCGCCATCATTTCCCACTGCTCCATCAAAATCCATGGTCCACAAACCTTCTTCATCCTCTTACAAGTGCTGGAAATCTGTTTGTTGTGCCTTGTATGTTTGTTGTCCATTACTTTCAGCCAATTGCCCAACATTGTTCTGCTGTTCTTGTCCTTCTTTCTTTAAAATTTCTCTGAAATTTTCTGTTATTTCCGGAATATCATCTGCTTCTACTAACTGACCATCTATATCATTTAAACTATCTAAAAACAAAACAAAAGACTCTAAATCTGTATGTACATAGTTAATTGGATGATTTATTGGTTTCTCATTGCTTGTGATCATATATTTCATTTTTTGTTCCTAATACAATTTCCTCATTTGTCCAAACACCGGAATCATTGCATAGGAGAAATCTAGCTGTAGTGTCCCTTTCAATTTCGCTACCCAATACCTGGAAAGAATCATGCCAAACCTTGGAGGAATATCTGCTACCACCACATCCATGAAAACATTTTTCATTGGGAGCTGATCCAGACTCACAACCAAGTCTTTGATGAGTCCTATACATCTCAGTTTGCTAGAATCAAATGAATAGAGATCGTGGTATTGTCGGGTGATGTCCAGACCGAGCTTATCCATGATAGCCTTGGGCATGAGATTGTGAGAAGCTCCAGAATCGAACATGGCATTATGTAACACAAAATCATGCAATCATAAACTAATATAAAAGGGTGGCACATCGCTATCAGGAGACTCACCATTCGATGTGGCCCAAAAATCATTTCAGGCTGATCATCTTCTACATTTACCATGTCGGACATTGGGTCCAAATTCAACATCTTAGATACTTGTCCTCTATAGCTGTTGTTCTTCATTATTTCAGTCAAGGGGATGGATACTTTTAAATTAGAAATCTCATTCTCTAAGCTAAAAGCGGGAGTCTTTTCTACCTCTTTGACTGGGATCTCTTTCTTTTCTTTTTCTTTTGATGCAGCTTGCTGCTGTTATTGTTCTGTTGATTTTGATTTGCTGCTCTCCGGACCAACCGCCTCCTTTCCTTTTCTTTGTGTAGCTGATGAATCATTCTTTGATGCTTCAACATCCTTCTTTTTCTGAATTGGTTTGGCCGACACATCTCTGTTTCTAAGTGAATATCGCTGCTGCTGTGTGGACAGAGCATTCATATAACCCCTTTGATACTCGTCTGATTCTTCTTGTAAAACAGTGTCACTTGCTAGAATGAAATATGCATCTTTGTGTGCAGCTGAACTCACTACACACTCTTCTTCTTCGGTAATGTAAGTAGGCAGCTCATCTGGAGTAAAGAGGTGGTTTTCTTCACCTATTACATTCCCATCCTCATCTAACTCTCGTCCATGCACAAAATTCTGTTGCAAAGGTGTTTGTATTGGCTATTGTGCTGCCTGCTCTTGGGTTCGCTAATCTCTCTATCTTATTCTATATCGTGGCTGTTACTGGCCACGGAAGTTAGGATTCCTAACTAGTGGCTTAGGCTTGTCGAGCTTCACCCTTTCAAGCATCTGCTCTACCTTTTTGAGTAATTGATCCATTGAAGAAGACTCTTCCTTAACCGTGACTTTCTTTTCTGCTTTCGCTCTAGCTCTCTTGGACAACAGATTTGCTTCAACGCTGACTGCAATTTTCTGCATGTCTTCCATTGTGGCCGGTTCTCTCTCTCTTAATTGGTAGGCCATATCAGCGTCAAAACCATCCGGAAATTTCATCATAGCCAATCCCACAGGTGGCTTTAGATGATCTGGAATCTCGTTATAAACTGTATTGAATCTAACACAATAATCTTGGACCAACTCACCAGCGTTTCGTTTGATTTTTTCATATTCAGCCAGAATTTGAAGGGGATTCTTTTTCACTTCCCATCGATTTAAAAATTGTCTTTTTAGTTCGGCCAAGGTAGTGATACATGCATTCTGTAAACCTCTGAACCACTTCCTCACTTCACCTGCAAATTTCTGTACAAAGAGTCTCATTGCCACATTCTCCGCATCGATCTCATGGAGTTCATAGAAGTCTGCCATTTTCTCCACATGTTGCTGAGCAGTAATGTTATTAGGAGTGCCATCAAAAAATAGAATTTTACTTTGATAATCTGTGGGCATATCATCTAGAACTTGGGGCAGAACAAGGGGTGTGAAACAGGCAGCCATCACTCTCGGTGGATTTGGCCTTGGAGGTGTTGGAGGAGTTTGCACCGTTTGTAAGGGGCTAGCAATTGGAGTTTGAGGCTGTGCCGCAATATAATTATCAATTAATCGGTTAGCTCTTTCTGTTTCTAGATCTACAAGAAATTGAGGATTGGGGACAGTATAATCAACAGCCCTTTCGGACTTAGACTCAAACAATGATATTTCAAACCGTTCGTCAAACTCAAGCTCTTCAAGATACTCAAAAATATCAGGACATGAATGAGACTTGAACATGGGAGTTATGGTGCTTTCTTGACGAAGGAGTCTTGGAATCAAATTGGGATTTTCGTAGATATGAGGAGGATCCGGGTCTGGATTGGCTCTGGTATATCGTCTCAAAGCCAGCGTGCTATTGAGAAAAATCACAGGACACAACCAACTTACTCAGCCTATCCAATCCTAAGCTCATCATCTGGAAGCTTAGAATTATTATGAAACAAGGGGATTTGATTTCAGTTTTTTCCCCAGTGGAGTCGCCACTATGTTAGCACCTAAATCTGCCCTAGGCTGAAGGAAGGCAAAATTCAGGGTAACCACAAACTGTAGGAATTTACAGGGTAAGTTCCTTAGAAAGAATACCAAAAGGACACCGCTCACAACCAGATCTCAAATCAATACACCAGTATTTTTGACGTGGTTAAAACCCTCAAAGTGCAAGGAGGGAAACAGTCCATGGCCTGTCCCAACGTGGGTACTACAGGCAATTTATTAATCAAAGAATGAAAATTTACATAAGCTTCTCTCATGCACGGATTACCCGAACAATGACCCTCCATGCGCTTTAAATAGAACTCATGGACCAATCGGGTGTCAAGCCACGGATCAAGTGTCGGTAATACCGAGGTGAGAGTGAACCGTCGGATCACTACATATCGTGACCGTCGGATTGTAAGTTACAAAATGTACAACGGTAAAGAAACACACTTTACCTAACTCTATACTAGACCAAGTTGAACTTAACTATATCCTATGTGTCGGAATATCCTAACATCCCCCCTTAAGAACAACTTGGGATAGGATTGAAGGATTTACAAATATGACACAATAGGAGAAGGAAGGAGGCACTAGAGCCTATCCCCCCTTAGTGACAACTTCCTGAACTCCAAGCATATATCGAAGTTTAGTGAACTTCGCCTCTGTGAGAGCCTTTGTGAAGATGTCTGCAACCTGATCATCTGTTGGACAATATTGCACTTCAAGAACATGGTCATGAATGAGCTTTCTGATGAAGTGCATGTGTAGTTCAATGTGTTTGCTGCGCTGATGTTGGACTGGATCTTTGCATAGCTGAATGGCACTTTGATTATCACACCAAAGTGTGGTTGGATGCTGCTGCTCAAAGCCAAACTCTGATAGGATCTGACGAAGCCACAAGGCTTCCTTACTAGCTTCCACGGCACCACGATACTCTGCTTCTGCTGACGAAAGAGAAATGGCAGCCTGTTTCTTACAAGCCCATGTAATAGGTCCTGAACCAAGAGTGAAGACATAACCGGCAGTAGACTTCCGATCATCAGGGTCACCAGCCCAATCAGAATCAGTGAAACCAACTAACAGAGGAGCTGCTTTGGCACTGTAATGAATCCCAAACTGTACTGTACCTCGAACATAACGAAGTATTCTTTTAGCTGCTTTCCAATGACTTTCACGGGGGTTTTGCATAAAACGAGCAACAAGGCCAACAGCAAAGGAAAGATCAGGACGAGTATGGGTTAAATACAAGAGTTTTCCGACAAGTTGACGGTATAAGGTAGCATCAACTTCAGGAGAAGTACAAGAGACTGAAAGTTTGACTCCAGACTGAAAGGGAGAAGGGGCTGGCTTACAGTCTTCCATGTGAAAATGACGAAGAATATCACAAGCATACTTGGACTGGGAAAGGAAAATACCCTCTTGGGATTGCAAGACTTGAAGACCGAGAAAATAGTGTAAGTGTCCTAAGTCTGTCATTTCAAATTTCTTTTTAAGGCTGGACTTCACATGGTTTATAAGGTTGGGATCACTACCAGTAAGAATAAGATCATCAACATAAAGAACAAGGATGATAAGAGAGTTGCCCACTTTCTTGGTGTAGACAGTATTGTCAGAATGACACCTAGAAAAGCCAGATTCTAAAAGAAAGCTATCCATTTTGGCATACCAAGCCCGAGGAGCTTGCTTGAGGCCATAAAGGGATTTCTTAAGTCGACAAACAAGGCTGGAGTCTGTTTGTATGAAGCCAATGGGTTGTTCCATATAGATTTCTTCCTGCAAGTCCCCATGCAAGAAGGCAGATTTAACATCCATCTGATGGACTTCCCATTTTAAAGAGGCAGCAAGGGAAAGAACAAGGCGGATAGAGTTCATTTTGGCAACAGGGGAGAAGGTTTCAGTGTAGTCAATGCCTTCAACCTGTGAAAAGCCCTTAGCAACGAGACGAGCTTTATGTTTATCAACTTTCCCATCTGGTCCATACTTGGTTCTGTAAACCCATTTACATCTAACAAGTTTGCGTCCCTTTGGTAGAGGAACAAGATCCCATGTATCATTTGTCATCAATGAATGATATTCTTCATTCATAGCTGCTTCCCAATGTGGATGGCCTGAAGCTTCTGCAAAAGTGTCAGGATCATGATTTACTGGAGCTTGAGCCAGTAAAGAAGAGGCTCTTTCAAACTGAGAACGTGTACGTCGCTGATCTGTAGGATCACCGGCAAGATCACCTGCTGCATCCCGAGTAGCACGGACCCATCTTGGAAGTTGAGGATCCTGAGAAGGTGGGGGAGGATTATCATCCTCGCTTTCATCATCTGAAGAAGAAATGTTTTCAAAAGTAGAAGAGATAGGAAGAGGTGGCACATCCGCCGGACTAGGCTCGCAGGCCGATTTATTTTCATCAAATTTTACATCTCTTCTAATGATAACATTTTTGGACTTAAATGGAATAAGTCTATAACCTTTTACATCTTCAGAATATCCAACAAAAGTACATTTCTCACTCTTAGGTTCTAAAGCTTTATGCTTTTCATCTGGAATATGGGCCCATGCTTCACTTCCAAACACACGAAAGTGACTTACATCTGGTTTAATGGAACTCCAAGCTTCTTCTGGAGTGATATTCTCTAGAACCTTAGTAGGAGTGCGATTGATTATATAATTTGCACAATTAATTGCTTCGGCCCAAAAACTAAGACTGAGTCCTTTAGATTGCAGCATACAATTAGCCATTTCCTTTAAGGTGCGATTTTTCCTTTCAGCTACACCATTTTGTTGTGGAGTGTATGGAACAGTATGTTGCATTTGAATTCCATTTTCGGTGCAAAAGTTGATGAATGTGTTTTTAACATATTCTCCACCATTATCAGTTCTTAGCTTAAGAATTTGATGTCCAGATTGTTTTTCAACAAAGGCTTTGAAGGCCAAAAAAGTGTTAAATACTTCGCTCTTGAGTTTTAAGAAGTATACCCAAGTGCGTCTGGAGAAATCATCAATGAAAGTTAAGAAGTACTTGCAGCCAGAGAATGAAGCAACAGGAAGAGGACCACATAAATCACTGTGCACAAGCTGTAAAGGGGCTGAGGCGTGCCAAGAGGCACGTTTGTCAAAACTGTCCCGATGATGTTTTCCGAGTACACATCCGGAACAAACACCATCTCTGCAAGATACCATAGGAAGACCTGTCACCATATTTTCTTTACATAGATGCTGAAGGGAGCGATAGTTTAAGTGACCAAATCGCTCATGCCAAAGTTTGCTCACTTCATCATTATGAGCAACAAATACTGAGGGCAGATTTGATGACCCAAAGTTGTGAAACTTATACAACCTTTTGGAATCATCAGCAAGACCAGTAGCTAGAATCTTGAGGTGAAAATTCAACAATTTTACCTTCACCTGAATGAGTTATCTGATAGACAGATAGAAGGTTGCAGGATAAGGTTGGAACACATAATACATCATTAAACTGACCATTGTCTAGATGAACAGTTCCAGTCCCTACAACATTAAGAGATCTATCATCACCAATATATATATTTTTGGTGTTACAATCATTTAAAGAAGAAAACATGGCTTGGTTTTTGGCCATGTGACAAGAGGCTCCAGAATCAATGAGCCACTCATGAGAATGAGAAGAAGAAGAAGATACATTTAATGCATAACCAGACTGAGATGATTGACAATGACATGCAGAAAGTGCCATTCCGGAAGTTGAAGTTGAAGTAGGCTCCACATGGATGTTATGTTTCTTCATTGCGGCTTCCAAGGCTTCCATCTTCTTAAAGCATTTAGATTCTAAGTGGCCATCTCGATTACAAAAGTTACAATGTCTATCAGTCTTCTTCCATTTGTTTTTATTGGTCTTATCATTTTGCTGAAATGATCTTTCATTTTGAGGCTGAGATGGTTTAGGACCATTCTTTTGAGGATATGACTTCTTAGGATTCTTTGAATTTGGTTGCTGCTGGGCGGCTAACGCTTTCGTGGAAGAGTTTCCAAGATTAAGAAGACCAAGGTGTAAGAGTTTTTCTTGTTCTCTTATTAAGGAATCACAAAAGGAGTCAAAGGAAGGGGCCTTGTAGTCTTGTCCTTGACAAATGAAAGCTTCCCTTGTAGAATGGAAAGTGGAAACAAATACAGAGTAGGCTGGTCCCAACTTAGTAAGGATGGAATAAATAAGGTTACCATCTTCTTTCTTAACTTTAACACCTTCCAAGAGATATCTAAGGGTCTTGAATTTGGACAAGAAATCTTCAATGCAAGAAAAATTATTAGGATCCAAAGTAAGCAACTCATTTTCAAGTTGATGGGCTCTAATTTCATTTTTAATCCCAAAAACTTTAGCAAGTTTTTCTAATGCTTCATGAGGAGTCTCAAGTTCTGCAATGTGGAATCTAAGATCAGGAGAAATAGACATCCCTATCAAACCACGTGCTTGATCTTGTCTATTTTCCCATTTTGCCGCCTTGTCTTCATCTTTTGGTTTCTTCTCTTGGTCTGTGGCTATTCTGAAGAGACCTTTACTTCTAAGTAAATCTTCGATGTAGGCTACCCATTGGAAGTAGTTAGTGCTGTCAAGAATGACTTGGCATGGACTTTCCATTTTTAAAAAAACTGAAGCTGAAGATGCTGAAAGTAAGTGTTCCAATGGATAGATCTCGAAAAAATAGGCGGTTTAAAAAAAAACGGCTCTGAAAAAGGCTTCCGGATGAAGAAGTTATGGCTTTTTGAAAAAAATTGTTGACGTTGCCGGCAAAGTGCGCGAATGTGCGGGAATGAAAAAAATCCGCCCCCAAAAAATGGAGACTTGAACCCAAGACCTCTACTCTCTTAAAATAGCTTTGAACCAATTGATCTATACAAAAAATTTGAGAGAGAGAGAGAGAGGGGGGGGAGGGCTTGGTTTGCGTGCTTGCCTTGAGAAAGCTCTTTTTCCCTACAAAACACAAAACACAAAACCCAACACGAATATGCAAAGAAAAACGAACCTTGCGGCTCGAAGTTAGCTTTAGCCAAAAAACCAGAAATTTAAAAAAAATCTCAAAGTTAGCTTTAGCCGAAATACTAAATATTTTTCTCAATGTTTCTGATTTTCCGAGATCACACTAATCGCACAGAGTCGCAGGGCAAAGAGCATACGCAGAAATGAAAGGTATAGATCCGGTTAAAAAAAAAGGCTAAATAAACTGAGACCGAAATAAGCAGAGAGAAAATAACAGTAAACTGCAAAAAACACTGTATACCTCCCGATCTGAAAAATGACGCAGCTAAGGCTACCGGAAACCTTTTCGCGTGAAACGAAAGGGGTTCCTCACTGGAATAGATGCTCCGAACGCAACAGAGTCACAGGGCAAAGAGCATACGCAGAAATGAAAGGTATAGATCCGGTTAAAAAAAAAGGCTAAATAAACTGAGACCGAAATAAGCAGAGAGAAAATAACAGTAAACTGCAAAAAACACTGTATACCTCCCGATTTGAAAAATGACGCAGCTAGGGCTACCGGAAACCTTTTCGCGTGAAACGAAAGGGGTTCCTCACTGGAACAGATGCTCCGAACGCAACAGAGCAGTCGTCTCGGCCCGAAAGCAGTCAGAAACAGCAGATCTAGGAAACGACAGCCGCATGCAGTTCTACCGGCTTCAGATTTGGATCACCAACGGACGCGGCCCTCAAATAGCTCCGATACCATGTAGGAATTTACAGGGTAAGTTCCTCAGAAATAATACCAAAAGGACACTGCTCACAACCAGATCTCAAATCAATACACCAGTATTTTTGACATGGTTAAAACCCTCAAAGTGCAAGGAGGGAAACAGTCCACGGCCTGTCCCAACGTGGGTACTACAGGCAATTTATTAATCAAAGAATGAAAATTTACATAAGCTTCTCTCATGCACGGATTACCCGAACAATGACCCTCCATGCGCTTTAAATAGAACTCATGGACCAATCGGGTGTCAAGCCACGGATCAAGTGTCGGTAATACCGAGGTGAGAGTGAACCATCGGATCACTACATATCGTGACCGTCGGATTGTAAGTTACAAAATGTACAACGGTAAAGAAACACACTTTACCTAACTCTAACCTAACTCTATACTAGACCAAGTTGAACTTAACTATATCCTATGTGTCGGAATATCCTAACACAAACCATGCTCAGTCTGGTAGCTAGCCCTACCAGAACAGGAGAGGGCTCTCTCTGAGTCACGCTCAGTGAACAGATAAGCAAAAAATGGTCTGAGATGACTTACAATGAAATATTGATCTTAGGCTAGTAAGTGAATATGGATACAAGAAACAATTTCTATGAATGACCGAGCTTCTGGGATGGTATGGGACCAACGGTCAGCAAAGAACAGAGAATTTAATACAAAGGCATAGATTACTTCATGAGGCAAGGCAGGCGGAAAGTGTAGTAATTTAGTTTGGAATAACGCGGAACGGAGAGATTGCTGAGGAGTGTGAAAAGGGCATAGGAACATGAATCCTTTTCAATAGAAGAAGAACACTGAACATGAAATTTTCCCATAGGCAAAGCAATAAAATTGAATTCTACCTAATCTCACTCAGAAAATTTCACTGGAAATGAACATGAATTGAATTATGAAACATAACGAAATACATATGAAAACATAAGAGACACATTTGCTACACTCACAACCACAAGAATCTCATGAAACAGAACCACTCCCTTTCATTAATTCTCTGTCAAAAATACACAGTGAAGAAACAGAGTTTCTTTCCCACAGTCTCCCAGAAGTTACAAACTATCCAACCCTTTGCAAATAGCTTGCATACAATATATAGAATGTGCCATGAAGAGATAGAATGCCCAAGGGTTGTGGAGTTACTTGAATCATTACAAAATGGAGATGAAGAGCCAACCATCAGCTATAGGTGCAGCGTTAAAAACATGACAAATGGCTTGGGTGACCATTTGCCATTCCTTCGCCACTTGGATAGAAGCCAATCTAGGGAAAAAAATACTTTAAATGCCACTTTAGGTGCCAAAAAACCGAAGTGTAGACGAGCGGGCCCACTTGGAGAAGTCGCGAATCAAAATTTCGCGAAACGGAAGCAAATTTGGCAATTTTTCCTTTGTGCGCTGCGCTACTTTGGAGCCTGTTTTGGGGAACTTGTAGGTGTCTAAAATGTTCCCAAGTGGGCTTGTTGGAAAGCCTGTCCTGTCTAATTTCTAACCCCACTGGAATTTTTGAATTTGGTGCTCATTTTCCCCTCCAAATCTCCATTCTCCCAAGACTGCTTCCTATGTGTCAAAAAAGGGGCAGAGAGGCCATTTTTTGGGTGTTTTTTGACCTTTTGGAGACTCATATCTTGCCCAAATTTCTTGTCCGAGCACCAGTAATCGTGGTTTTCCATTCTAAATCCAAAAATGCAAACCATTCCTCATTTGGAGGTCCCGATTTTTAGCGTCGTGCCACAGGGAGAAAAACCCCGTGTTTTGCCCAAAAATTTGTCATGTGACCAAAAATTCCCCAAATTTCTTAAAATTTGAGCTGGAGGTTCTTTATGGGGTTTTATGATGGGCCAAGGAAGCATCAGCCAAGATTCAAAGCCGATCTTGCTCTTTTGCCTCTTTTTCCTTTCTTGTTGCTTTCCTCAATTTTGCCTACAAACTCTTTATTCGGGCCTTGGCGCTCATGTTTCGTGCCCTGTACTGAAAAGCCATGTGTCTCAGTAGAGCAAGGTCCTGATCAGCCTTGTCTACCAGCCTCTCCAAGTGCATTTTGACCCTCTCGAGGTTGGCCTCCCGATCCTCATTTATTTCTTGCTCCAATGATGTGAGCTCAACTCTTCTCCTTTGAGCAGCTTGGCGATGCTCACGAATGTTTTGCAGCTCCATAATCGCCTACCGATCCTCTAGCTATTTGTTTCTCTACTCCAGGAACTTCATGTTCCACTTGGCCCTCTCCAAGTCAAGGTATAAGGCCTCAATCACTGATTGCTGCTCCTGGATGATCTCTGTAAGCTCTGCATTTGTTGGTTCTGTATCTGTCTCATCATCATGGAGGAGAACAAATTCGGTCTCTCATTCACCTGATGGCCCTTCCTCCTGCACTGGCTCCTTACCCTTGCCCTGCTCCTGTGATGCTAATTTCGGAAGTGAGGCCCCTTCCACCCCGGGTGGAGATAAAACTCGCTTTTCCGCTGCAAACAAATGTCTACTGCCTCTCTGATAGGTGATGAATAGTGGCGTAGTAGCAGTCTCATGGCACTCATACTGTTGTGAAGGACCACCTATCTCATGCTCTGCCTCTGATACTACCTGTGGAGTGTTGAAGAAGTCACGGGAGATGAAGTCCTCCCAAGCAATGCCCTGCAATCCCAACTGATGATCCACCAAAATCTGGATAAGAGCAAAGTGATAAACATTGTTGAGCTGCTGCCGAGGGGTCTTATGCTGCATGAAATTTTTCATCCTCTCTATGTTCCCGCAAATGAAAAATGGGAGGTTCATCATCCGCACCCTAGTAAAGTGCATGAGCAACCTAATGTGATAGGCATAAAGGCGAGAAAACCTCCCCTCACAACTGAAGTACTTCATGATCAATTTCATGAGCGGAGCATACTCATCTCTCAAAAATCTGAATGGGAAAACTCTCGTGAGCTGACTCAAACAACTGGCCTTAATGTAAGGCTCATAATGATGCCTCTCCACCTTCTTCTTCTTATGCCACTGTTCTCCAACATTTGGTATGCCTGTTGCCACTGATATGGCTTCGGGTGTCAATGTGAAAGTGACCCCAGCCAAGATAGACTGACCTCCATGTAGGTGAAGCACAAAAAGACGGGCCAACTCATGATGAACTCTGACATTTGCCACCCTTTGACAAAATTCAAAACATGCTAGGTGTTGGAAACATGACATAGCAAGAGGACATGCCTGCAACTTAGTGAGGGTGTTTGGCTCATCTCTAACATGTTTGCACTCTGGTGATGTCTCCTGGGGGCCTATTCTCCTAAAGCTGTATCACTGTGGGTCTCCACCTCATACTCTGATGAAACCTCAGATGCCATGGCTGTTGTTTATAAACTGTATTTAGGCTGCCCCTTTGATGATGGTGAAGCTGGGTGTTGTTTTGATAATCTGCCACCAAGGGGGACAATGAAACAAGGGAGTATTAGGAGGGGAGTAATGAAATGGGAATAGGGGTTATATGAGAATTTTGTTTAGGGATATGTAGGGGGCTTTGGGTATTTTTATAGGGCAGGGTTTGGGTTTTTTGGTAAGGTAGGGTTTTAGGGTTTGTATTGAGTAATAGGAGGAGGGGTAACGGAATATGAGTTTGGTAGTGTTAGGGTAGTGATAGTAGGAAAAATTGCATAGGGGAATAAGGAACAGGGGTAGGGTAGGAAAAATAAGCCGGCAGCAATAACACTATTACACAACCCTAGCAAGATGGTTTCTTGGTGTCTTTTTATGGTTGCTTTAAGAGTTTTGTTTCATTTCAACCACAGGCATAAAAACCACCATATATTTATCCAATTTGATGAACAAGTGAGTTTGAGAGCCTACCTTGCAATTAGAGGGGCTTCACCAAAGATTTGAGGGAGTTTTGGCACGTTTTGGGCGCTTTGTCTCTGTGCGCCACGTGCAAAGCCTAGTGCGCCGCACTCTGGGTGTGCAACGCGGTGGTTATAAGTTTGAACTATGGGTGGGTTCTGTGTGTGCCATGCCCTGTGTGTGCACCGCGCCCCTACCTGTGTGCGCCACGCCCCTGTAATCACCTCCAACCTGCTCCAAACCACGCAATTGCTCGCTCCTCGACCTTGCAACACTTTTCCTATGCCTTGATTGCACAATGAGTTTGATTTGTGATGGAAACTTGTGTATAAGACTTGGATGTCATGATTAAATTTACTTTTTCAAAAACCCACCTTTCTAATGTCATGTTTGGCACTTTTTTCACTGACTTTAAAACAACCCTGATTTTCACTTTTCCTCTGAAATTTTGGCTCAAACGATGAAATTTTCGACTTTTTTTGCAGGGATTGCATGACAGAGCATCTGGTCACGGAAACCATGATTGCACCTAAAGAAATCAACTGTCGACCCTTTTTGAAAATTTTGTCACAAATGACGCTGTTTGACTTTTCTTCAAAACGGAGTTTTGAAGAACAGTCGAAGTCTATCAATATGATGATGAAACTCTGCGGATCATTACTTTGCAAGAGCATCACTCTAGCCTGCATGGCTTTACTGGACATATTAAAGACCAAATTGTTTAATTCCTAGACCAAATGACCAAAAATGACCTTTGTCCATTGAAGGACCAAACCTTGACTGTCATGGACTTTGGTGATTATTGACACAAGACCTAAGCCAGCAGGAGCTAGACATGAGGGGAGATGACTAGCATGACTTTCTCCGTCAGATCATGGCATGCCCCTAGCGGAATGCAGCTGAGTGAATGGAGCGGGACACCTAAAAATGAAATGCATAAAGAGTTTTGATCTCTGATGGAGGACTGACCAGACCGACTCTAACAGGGGTAACTTGATGTCGTTTTCATGTTTAAAGAGTTTGAAAAGACACGAAAAAAAAACTCGTTCAATTCTTTCAACGTAAAATTTTAACGAGCTTGGAGAAATTAAAGCTCTATGTTTTTCATTTTTTGGGAGTCAGGAGAAAAACATAAGTAAAATCCACAGTGTCCTTTTTCATAAATTTAGTCTCTTAATCCCGGAAAAGGGTAAAATAATGCAGGAGAGAACTCTATTGACCATGATTAGTCAATGTATACCTTTTTCGTAAATAGTCTAGTTTAGTCTGTAAAAGGGGTAAACTTATATTGAATAGACGACTGTTCATTTACTTTTACGAGTTTGAATAGTCAAGTACTCAACGATATTTTCATGTTTAGGGAGTTTGAAAAGGGCTTAAAGAGAACTCCTGGGTTTCGCTTTTCATAAGTTTTTAATGAGTTCAAAAAAGTGATAAAAATGTACTCATCACCAAAATGATTCATTTTCATAAATAACCTATGTTATGCACATTTAAACTAAAAAATTATCATCACTGCTAAAAAACATAGTAAAAACATTAAAAATTTTGGATTTCAGAGGTTAATAGGCAAAAAATAATATTTTAATGGGCCTAAAAAACTTATAAAAGTCCAAAAAGTAAAAAAAAAAAATTACCATTTGTGTTTTTTACCATTTGAGAGTGATAGAGTGCATTTTTTTACTAAAAACTTCAGAGGTGGATTATGGCTAAACTGATGGACCAAATCACGAGCCGAATTCTCTAGGTAAAAGATCTCTCTAATATATTCATTTTGATTGCTTTCATTTTTCTTTTCACCATGTATTTAGTTTCTTTGAGGGGTTTTATTAATTCAAAAATAGCCCTTGGTGTGTGTAGTATATCTTCATTGGGTCCGCACACACCGACCTGATTTTTTACATGTAAAATCAGGATTTGTGTGGTTTCTTAAGCTAGAACCGCGTAAATATACACTACTCTTAAAAGGCGGTTGCGCACAACACCGAGGGATTTGAAAAAATTAAATAAAATGCCCAAATTTCTTTGCAAAAATCATCACAATGTTTTCTAATGATCTTCCATGTTTATTTGCAGGGTTTTGATCTACAAAATGGAGTGGAGAGAAAGATAACATGAAGAACGGGATGTAGAAGCTTTGAATCATCTAGAAACATTATAGGCTTTGAGATATTGTGGCCTATACAATTTTTTTGTGATCACAAGCATGAAGGCCTAGCTAGATTTGCTAGAATGGATGGTGAGAAAATGGAATGTGTAGGAAGAGTGCTTCCTGATTGGGGATCATAGACTCACGATAGATGTTGATGACATCTATTTCTTGACTAGGCTCTCATGCCATGGAGTTGACATTTCTTTGTATGGGCATAGACGAGGTGGTGAAACAACTGCCACTTACCTAGTGCAACATTGTTCTCCAGGGTTCGAACTCAAAGACGAACAAATTAATATCAAAACCATTGAGAGGCTCCTTTGAGGACTATTTCCTTTATTGTTGCATGATTATGTGGGAGTGCAACACTTCATTTACTCACCAAGGCTCAGATGCATATTTCTGTAGAGTGCTCGCAACCTACGATATTCAACTGGTGTGAAGGGGTAGTTTCCAACCTCAAAGGGAAACTAACTAGAGTGAACCTGGAAAACTAATTTTTTTTATATGGTACCATTGTGATCTCGTTCACTCTAGAGATAATCCCCCTTCTTTCCCCACATGTAGCCATAGAAGCATGAGGACGCCGAGATCCTTGTATTTTGATGTGGGTTACATTGATGACACACCACAGAGGTGGTGATGGCCCAATTGTTTGATATAATCTTGATTTGTTTGGATGGATGGAATGTTAGATCATTATTATTGAGGGATTTCCATATTTAGGAATGGAATACATGGGTGATCCAAATATCCCACTACTGGCTAGAATGTAGTGGGGTGACCTAGGTAAAAATTTCACATTTTGTTTGTTTTGTATTTTTCAAATTCTTTTATTTTGTTTTTTGGCATCCAAAACTAACTATTAGAAATAATCATGCAGATGTGGGCCCGGTGAGACCAATAGGACTACGCCAATTTGAGAGATGTGGTGAGCAGCCAACAACTCTCATAGTACAGAACCCTGATGCAGCAGAGGCTTTGTCTAACATGGCGCACAACCAAGAGAGGTTGACTCTAGATATCCTAGATGTTTGGATTGATTATTTGCCTCGTCATTACCAGAGGCATACTATGGGGGTTCCTAGACTAATTAGTCACCTACTATGACGAGTAGTTCCTTCTATCATCTACTACCATGATCATCATGTGTAGCTTCTAGTCATAGGGATATGTTATAGAGATATTTGGGAACTGCAAACCCAATCACATATGTCCATAAACCAAGGGCTTCTAAGACCGCAAAGTGTTGTTTCATACCCTAAAGGAGCAAGGTCAGCTGATTACATCATCTCCCAGAAGTTTTCCTTGAAAAATTACTCAGAACTGGTCAACGCAGGACCATACAGACTACCCAGTGCTAAAGGTGCAATGCATCTCACCTGCCACATGAAAAAAGTGTGATGCATATTGGAAATCCCTTCTATAGGGTGCGATGAGTAAGAGAAGACAAATGGCACAAGTAGTTTGCTAGGTGGAAACCCAGAGAATCTTCTAGAAGCTGCTCATTTGACACTTGCCTCTCTGAGTTCGCCCAGGGATGAGTAAGAGATCTAAAATCTCCATGTGGAACTAAGAACTATCAGAGAGATGACACTAATCAAAATCCCAGAAGCTGACTCACCCCCCTGCAAATATCTATAAATGGATCCCTCATCCAAGAGATCCAGAGGTTGGAATTTGGTAATTTGCAAAGAGGTGCTACTGGTTTCTCTTTGAAGACATTGTTGGGTGATCTTGCTTTGTGTGAGGTGAAGAGGGCTTTCAAGCTGGGAGGATGGCACTGGGTCAGACCAAGTGGTTTTAATCCTCTCTTCTATCACTTTTACTAATAAAGCTATTTGAGTTTTCCGCCATATTCTTGTGTATCTTTGAATACTGTGTTTGTTATATGCATTTGTATGGTCAATATATATCTTATCCTATATTGTTTACAGTGAAAGATCTCTATGCTTTGATGGTATTATGCTGCTGTGAATCTATAGGTGCTCTTTGAAGCTGGACAAGTAAGGAAGCAGTGGCGAGATTCTGTCAAAGGGGAAAGGAAACAAGCAAGGAGCCAAGCGGAAGACTGAAGTTGGTACTCTCTGCTTCTTTCTCATCTCTCTCTCGTAAAGGAAAAATCAAGTGACTTTAATCTGTTTGTTTCTAAGATAGCTACCCGTTTTAGTGGGAATAGCAGCTCTAAATAGACACTAGATTTCCCGGTAACAAATTGGCGATCATACTAGGGATCGATTAGTTTGATTGCTTGTCTCTATTTGTTTGATTCATAAACCACAGACAAAGCCTAAAGTCAAGCTAGCTAGCCTTCGACTTGCATTTGCTAAGCAAGTGCAAAGTAGATCAACGTTGCTACAGTCAATCTTCGGGTTTGTTTATGAGCTAAACAATTGACTTGCAAACATCCTAAGTGCCCTAGAGGTAGCTTGAGTAACCTCATTAGATCAGCCCTATACTTTGTAGTTACTGACCATCATTTGCTCGGCCTAAATCCCTGAACTAAACTGTGAACTGTGACCAAAAACCAAGCTAAAGTCTCATTCCTTGACCATCGCACACTGTCTTCTTGGCAATCTGGATGCGTCGCACCTCCTATGTGCAGTAGGTGGGATGCATCCCTATTTACCTATGCTACAAATGCGATGATCAGACAAGTATAAATCTACCTCCAGATTTTGGTTTTTTCTTCACCCTCTTCAGTTTTATTCAGGAGTTTTGTTGTCTATGATCAGTAGACCACTATTGAAACCCCCTTCTTTGCATCATCCAACCTCTATTGTACAAAGAATTGTGAATGTTTTTATGTATTGTGTTCCATTTATGGTTCTCTTTTACAAAGAAGTAGCTTAATCGAATTGTCATCTTTTGATTTGGAAGTGTCGCAAGTGTTGTTTTCAGTCAAAGAAAAGAATAATTCTTTGTTTGATAGTCGATTACACTGTTACTCTTGTATTTGATCTGAATTTATAAGTATTTCAAGTGTCGAAAGCAGTTTTCAATTCAAAATCGCAAAGTGTCATCTTGTCTTCCTATTGTTTTTTGAAAAGAAAATCGTTAGTATTGTCACTTTGAAATGAGAAATAATTCAGATTTGTACTTAGCATTCTTTTTGTCATTCACACATTAAGAAAGCGGAAAACAAATACATGCACGTGCATTTGCATTTAGACTACTTGTTGATTTTGATTTAGGACAGTGCATCTAGTGTGTGCTCTCTGCTCTATGTTGAAAGGATTTCATTTCTCTTTCCTTAGTAGCTAGGATTTTCATTGCAAAAAGAAGATTAAACGACTGTTTATCATCTTAGATTGCATTTTAGGAATTGTATATCTACATCACACGGTGAACCTTAAAGGAAAACTTCTTAAGAAAGATCAACTGTAAAATAAATTTAATGAACATAAAAACGCTTTTGAACCTAACGCACAACATCTAGAAGTCTAAGCTAGAGACATATCCCAGCGTCGTAAAGCTTGGTAACTATTGTTTTCATCGTAGGTTGGGTGATTCCTCCTCTTTGAGATGACAAGTGCCAGTATGGACTTGTGCTCCCACATACCATCGAGTATATATTGGGAGACCACAATAGGCTATATCCTTTATCCTTAGGAAGCCGTGTCTGCCGCCCTATCGATCGCAATGCACTGAACACAGCATTCGGGAAGATTGACTGTCGTACCGTAAAAAGTATTATGCAGTTTTGTGATTGGTTTGGTAATCCCTCTGTCTAGATTTCCAGAGCAGTCCCTTTTGTTCCTTTTCAAACTCCTTAAAGGAAAAGGTCCATCTGAGCACTTGTCACTTAAGGCTCATTAAAAATCGAAGGCGACGAGAGTCATCTTTAGCTTTTTCTCGACTCTTAAAAAGTGAAAAAGCAAGTTGTGTCAAAGCGTCTAAAATTTATTTTAATTGGAATAACATCATTGTTCCCTCGTTGGTCTTAGATTGAGAAAATCGAGTCTACCAACCAAGGATTTCCCCTTGAGGGATGTCCTAGTCCTTTCTCCTCTTGGGGAGATGTTGGTGCACCTCATATGGCCACATTGTCCCTTCGAGGACTGACAATTGACCTGCCGGTATGGCTTTTCTCGACCTCTGTCGTTCAAAACACCGTAATTCGTGAACAATCGAATCAGCAATTAGATGATACCAAAGTTTCCCCCCAACATTCTACTTTGTTTGTCTCTCCCTCTCCTTCTTCCTCTTCTCTTGGTAAAGATAGTAAAACTCAAAACCAAGTAACTGATAAGAAGAAGAAAGGGAAGGAGAAGAAGAAGAAGGAGCCAACGGCGAAAAGGGGCAACCGAACATCGTCTAACGAAAATCCACACACTACACCGTCCAAACCTAAATCTCCATGAGTCATCTGCAAAGGAGACCACTATCACCGAGATTGTCCTTGTATCCCACGGATCCTAAGGGACTGGTCTCCCCGCTAGCACAATCCGGTGCCATTAACCTCTGTCGATCATGTTGAAAGTGCACCGTCAACTAGTGAAAGCGAAGTCACTAGATAAAAAGGCAAATCTAAATTTCCCTGCAAACTGTGTGAAGGGGATCATGCCCTCCACCATTGTCCCTTCCTGGACGAAGCTAAAAGAGTCTTGGATAATCGTCCTATATCACCGCAGCGACTCCCTCCTGGGTACAAGAAACTCTTGCCGAATCCATTACTAGTTGAAAATCTGACTGACCCACCATTGGAGTCGGTCGAAGCACCTATCATTGAATATGAACCCTTTGAGTCCACATCGGACCAAAGTCAACAGGTCGAGATGGCATTCGATCCCATCTTGACTTCAGAAGGTTTACCTTCAGATGATACAGTCACTGAAGAGAATGAGAAGGACACCATTCAAATTCTTTTCATAAACACAGATTCCGATGAGCATGGGGGCAATCTGCCCATTCCTTTACCGTAGGAAGGAAATTCGTCAGAGTTGTATCCGGCTGTTTATTCGGTCCCACCTCCAAGCAACCTAGTCATTTCCTTCGATTGGAATCTACTAGGCAGACCTCGTTTACCATCTAATGTACCATTTTGAATCATAGTGCAAACTTACAAAATGGTCATGGTTGGTACCATCATAGATGAAGGGGCTTTTGTGAGTATCCTTTCCTCCACTGCTTGGAAAGCGCTTGGTTCGCCATTGCTTTTGCGTGAGATGCGATATCTGACAAGCTTCAATAAAGGAACCAGTCGGCCGTTAGGGAACCTTCCAAATTTGCCTATAACTTTGAGAAGGAAAACCGTTTATCTCAACGTAATAGTATTTCAAGGACCTTTAGATTATAATCTACTCCTTGGGCGTGACTACATTTATAGCATGGGAGTCGTCGTCTCCTCACTCTTTTGAGTAATATGTTTTCCGCATGAAGGCAGGGAGGTCCAGCTCGTAGATCAGCTTTCATTCCCCTGTTCACACGTAGCTAATAATCAAATGCCATCCCTAACAGGTCTTTTTGCACAAGGAATGTCTCATCAATATCCAGTCTATCCACCTGATGAGCGCGAGTGATTCGGTGGTAAAAACTGAAACCCAGGGGGCATGCACCCTGGCCTGCTTCGACAGGAAAGCTTCAGGTATAGGGTAGGTTTCTGCAGAGGATATATGACTGGTCTGACACACCTGTCCATTTAGGTAAATGGGACTAGACCGAAATAAAATACCTCTGTTAAAAGGTAGGCCTTTCCTGATAAAACAAATGTTTTGTCTACAAATTGAAAGATAATCTGAGAAGGTAGGCCTTTCCTGATAGAACAAATGTTTTATCTGCAAATTGAAGGGTAACCTGGAAAGGTAGACCTCTCCCGATGGAACAAGTGTTTACTTTGCAAATCGAGGGGTAACTTGGGAAACTCTACTTCACTATACCTGAGGGCATGCAAACTTTTTGCGTGAAAGTGAAAAACAGCCATTTATTTTCTTAGTTTGTAGGTTCTTAACCCTTTAAACTCGTAGGATTGGTCATTCCTAGCTTGCATAATAAAAGGAGTCAGAGCATAATTTCGAATGGTGCAAGCTCCCTAAAAAATGAAATTATCGATGAGACATCCTTATTATACGATTGGCACGAGCAGTTTTACGCGAAGTCCAAGCTCGTTAAAAATTAAACCTAGCAATGGGCATATGTTCCACCAGAGTTTAAGCTCATTAAAAAATGAACCCACCTCCGGTAAATAACCATTGTGAATGCATTTTCATCAGCTTTTGAGCCTTGGTCATGTTCTTACCATCACCTCCACTCTAGTTTTGTCGATCATTCACCTCCATTTGATTTTTTACCCCTTTTGAGGAACAACTGCAACGAGTGATCCTATTAGCCACCTTTTTACACTACCATGATTGGAAAGTTCCAAACCTTACCTGGAACCAACTGCTATCTGCAAACATCACTCGTCCTCAAAAAACAAGTCTCCTTTAAGCTCTTTTCATCTGACTCGTAAAATATGAAAAGAATGCCAAGCGATTGGCCTCTCCAGCTCGTTAAAGTGATTGGAAGTTCTATCCCTCCTATATATTTTAATCTTTTTGGACCTGAGGGATTATTACATAAAAAGATCGAGCGTTTGTCTTGTTCGGCTCGTTAAAACTACTGAAAGGTCATCCCTTTCGCATTGTTTTATACTTTTTCAGACTTAAGGGATTAAATTATGAAAAATGAATATTGGAGTCTTCTTTCAGTCTCTTTCAGACTCTCTAAAATTGAAAAGGACCGAGTTATCCTTGTCGTTAAATTTAAAACAATAGCGACAAACTTGTCCATTCAGACAATAGCGAGTTTCATTGTTGCTAGGCTTGTTAAAACATAGCAATGGGTTTGCCCGAAGGGAAAATTATAGAACAAGCATATGTTATCCTCCTCAAGCTTGACAAAAATAAAGAGGTACTGGTTAGAAATGACTGGGGAAAATTTGGAAGAAAACTTAAAGAACTTTATTGGTAGCAGGTCGCTCTTGAACATGACACTTTCACTCCATCACCATGATTGAGTCGGGTTGGGTTATTCCATTCACCGGTCATATCACCATTGGTCCACCGTACCATCCACTTTTGGGGTTAACACTATCAATCCATTTCAGTGTCGCCGATATGTTCAAGAGAAGTCACTCAGAGAATTCACCTAACCAGCTTGCATCTCATCCGCTACAATACCTTCACGCTTCATACTTTCAGGACCGCCACCCTAAACCTTGTATCATCAGATCGTTTTCACCTCTACAAAATCATTTGCTCCGTTCCGTGTCGTAGATGTGGGATCCATTAATTCCCTCCTACGACGGGTCACTTCTTGTCGACATCAGCTCATTATCTAAGAAGCCTACCTAGGGACAACTCTTCCAGTACTTTGAAGCTTGCATGCCTCAACGGCAAGTTTCTCACTTCCGGCGACAGGTTTACACTAATGGCCTTCGACCGAAATACTTTGCGTGGTGTTCAACATCAACTCATGTATTCACACCACGTGAATTGTACTACAGTACCTTGAGGGTCATCATCGTCATCGGTGATTCCTCTCGCGCCTGTTAACAGTTTACATCATTGACTGGTAATCAAGAGATGTCTTTCCATGTTCGACATCAGAACATCTTTTCACATGGATCGACTTGTACTTCGGGCGAAGATTGAACGAGTTTTGAAGACCCTGGATCTAGTTTTATCCATCCAGGCTGCGATATAATCAAAAAAAATAAAGACATCAAATGTACATCATTGCTGCACAGATAATCATCCAAACTAAGGGATGATGGCTCTACCAGAATCATCAGTCTGCACACAGACAGTTGTCTGTCCTATGTACATGAAAATAAATTTACCAAGCTGAGTATGGGAATGCCCACCTCAGCTAGATCATGAAAATATATGAAGATAATGTATTGTATTGTATCTCATTACAGGTCACCTTCCAGTGCGAAAAACATCGGATCCTCATTATAAATCATTTCTCCTGACATCAAAAGATTTACGACCTCATGCTTTAGGGGGCAACTGTTATAGAAATATTTGGGCACTGCAACCCCAATCACATATGTCCATAAACCAAGGGCTTCTAAGTCCCTAAAAGTGTTGCTTCATACCCTAAAGGAGCAAGGTTAGCTGATTACATCATCTCCTAGAAGTTTTCCATGAAAAATTTCTCAGAACTGGTCAAAGCAAAACCATACAGACTACCCAGTGCTAAAGGTGCGATGCATCTCACCTACCACATGCAAAAAGTGTGATGCATATTGGAAAGCCCTTCTATAGGGTGAGATGAGCGAGAGCAGACAAATGGCACAAGCAGTTTGCTAGGTGGAAACCCAGAGGATCTTCTAGAAGCTGCTCATTTCACACTTGCCTCTCTGAGTTCACCTAGGGATGAGTAAGAGATCTAAAATCTCCATGTGGAACTAAGAACTATCAATGAGATGACACTAATCAAAATCCCACCCCCCTGCAAATATTTATAAATGGATCCCTCATCCAAGAGATCCAGGGGTTGGAATTTGGTAATTTGCAAAGAGGTGTTGTTGGTTTCTCTTTGAAGACATTGTTGGGTGATCATGATTTGTGTGAGGTGAAGAGGGCTTTCAAGCTAGGAGGATGGCACTGGGTCAGACCAAGTGGTTGTAATCCTCTCTTCTATGACTTTTACTAATAAAGCTATTTGAGTTTTCCGCCATATTCTTGTGTATCTCTGGATACTTTGTTTGTTATATGCATTTGTATGGTCAATATATATCTGATCCTATATTGTTTACAGTGAAAGATCTCTATGCTTTGATGGTATTATGCTGCTGTGAATCTACAGGTGCTCTTTGAAGCTGGACAAGTAAGGAAGCAGTGGCGAGATTTTGTCAAAGGAGAAAGGAAACAAGCAAGGAGCCAAGCGGAAGACTGAGGTTGGTACTCTCTGCTTTTTTCTCATCTCTCTCTCATAAAGGAAAAAACAAGTGACTTTAATATGTTTGTTTCTAAGATAGCTACTTGTCTTAGTGGGACTAGCAGCTCTGAATAGACACTAGATTTCCCAGTAACAGGCTAGATTTTGTTTTTTTGATGTATCAGCATGTTCGGATAATAAAGGCCACGGGGCCTCATGTCTTGGATGACATTTTGTAAAGGCACACTTTTTACATACATTTTAACTAATGAAAACTACTACTTATTATCTCAGTTTATTTTGTACAATATGTGGATGAATATTGTTTTTGCTTTCTTACAAATGTTACAAATTTCGATTTAACACATAATTAGCCATTGCAACAATTAATCTATTTAAATGTCTTGGAATGTGTTTATATTTGATGTAATCAAACTCTCTCTCCAAGAGACGAACCCGCAAAAACATTCTTAACATTGCAAAACTTATTACTGAATAAACACCATTTAAATGTAATACTATGAGTTGAGAATCTAACCTAATGGTCAACTAACGAATACCAAACAAAATCGTGTTAGATAATAACTCAATAACTACATTATATTTTGCGATGTTATTCCTTGTTCGACCAAGGCATATTCCATGAATAGATACTAACTCATAAGTGGATGAAGAAATATCCCAAGTTGCGGAGGAAAAATTCCGAGTACTATGTGTTATCACTCAGGTTTTCCCAAAAGTTGTAAGAAAGGGAAAGGAGGCCGAGGTAACTACAGACCAATCTTTTAGATACAGAATCTAGCCAATCTGTATCCAGAGAGGGCTCTCTCTTTATGATTCAGCTTTGTTTTTTAAAGGTATTAGACTAGTTATGAAGTTCAAGGGTTTTGTTTGAGTTTGGGTGGTGAGATTCAATAGAGCAGAGAGGTAAAATAGAGTAGTTCAGTCCATTAGGCTAATGGAGTCAAAGAAGATGGCTTTTTGGATTTGGTTTCTTAACAGAGGATGGTTTCACAGAGCAAGGTAGTCAAACAGGGAACAAATAAAAACTTGAAACAGATGGAATGGGCTCAAATGGGGTGAAGGGCAGTTGAGAATCCTTCAACCTATTTAAAGAGGGAATTTGGATGATTACTGAAAAGGGCAGTTAAATATTCTTTAGCAAATAATCAACATGAAAGAATTAGGAAATAGGAGCAATTAAGATTTCACTGTTTATCCTAATTCTGAAGAAAACACAGAGAACAATAATGACTTGAAATAGAGTGCAATCCAGCATATTCTAAAATTAAATCTTTTCTTTATCATTCAGATTGTGAAACACAGATGATATAATAAACTAAGAAAACTTTAAAACACAAATATATAGAGGACTTATTGATCCAGTGGTTGATTCAAGAAGTCTGTGACAAGTCCTCTGCTTCAATTCTTCATCCAGTAAGCCATGCAACAGTTGATTCCAATAGCTCTTTATTCCAAAAATTCAATATTACAGCAAAGTCTAGGAATCCACCCACAATACTCCAATTGAGGGGGTATTTATGCAGAAAATTATACAACAAATATCTCAGTGAGATAATATCTAGGATGACTAATAATAGCTTACAAGAAATAGAAATAGCTAGCCTTGAAAATAGGGAAAAGATGAACTGATTTTGTGCTGGTCTTGTTTTTGGTGAATGTGCTGGAGGCAGGCCCTAGGATTCGGCTTGTAGCTCACTTCTTCAGTTACTCTGTGCTGGTTGCCCTATCTTTACTGATACTCTTTAACCACTCTGATACTCTTTGAAACTGATCTAATACACTTTGACTATTTACCCTGTTCATCTCTGTCTGGTAGATAACTCTGTCTGATAAATAACTCAACATTTAAATTTTACCCAGGGGTGAAATTTTAACAATATTTCCAACATATTTTCCGTGAGGAACGTTGAGGGGTGCAACCTTTCAGGGTTACAAGGGGTTTTCTTTAGTTTCTTTGTATTTTCAAACCGAAATTCAGGCCTTCTGCGTTGAAGAAGGAAACAGTACACTGATAGGTTGAAATGGCAACTCGGAGCTCGTGGTGTAGCTCTTCTAGTCGGGCGCCGGTTTGAAACTGGACTGCTGGCCTCGGTCGTTATTTCTGCCTGGAAATACTAGACACAGCGAATAGCAACAAAAATGGCGTTTTATTCATTTTATTCAGCAAAACAACGATTGGCGAGAGTTTTTGGCGTTTATCAGGCGGATGATGTCAGCGGAGGACGAATGATGTCAGCGGAGGCGCATGACATCAGCGGAGGCGCATGATGTCAGCAGATGACGTCAGCGGACCAGACCTGACGTCAGCGCAAGGCAGTAAGCGGTTTGATCGCATCGCTTCTGGGGCTGGGTGGTTTTGGGTAGAGGGTGAGCGAGCATGCTGAATGGGTGACGCATGGCAGAGGTATGGCGGAAAACTATCGGGCGATCGCAAGTTATCACGTGGTCAAAAGGGGGGTCTCGATATCGTTTTTGGCCGTTGGATGTGAAGGTGGAGATCGGATGACTGATGGGTGTCGGAGATGGCGGGGAGTTAATTTGTGGGCCCGAAACAAATAAATAATGTTTTAATCAATTCGGGGCCGATTTTATTGGTCGGGGCTTGGTTATTAATTAACCCGAATGGTTAATTAATTCCTTTGTCATGCAGCGGGGAGGTTATTAATAAACTGCAGATTAGTTTATTAATCCCTGTTTAAATGTATGATTATGCTCGTAATCGACCGGAGGCGGGAAATGTATTATATTGGGGTTTTTAATATATCTATATAATACAGGATGGGTAGTAAGGCGGGATTTATATAATAAGAGTTAAAATTAATATGACTTCAAAACGAAAGAGCTAAGCTAAACTTACATTTAAACTTAGGCTTTGAAGAGGAAAAAGGATTTAAATGAGAACATTTGCCATTTTCCTAAGTAAAATAGGAATTCACTTAGGCAATCTTTATGAAATGGAATGAGTGGTTTTATGAGTGATATTAATCACTTAGTCTTTTCACAGACCTGAATACTTAGGGGAAATTAGTGAATGATTAGGGAAAAGTATGAAGGGGAGTTAGTTATTTAACCTCGTCTTGCTTGAGCTGCATCAAGTATAATGTTTTCCGGGCACTTGTGATAGAGATAAAGATTAACACATTTAGAGACATAATCTATCACAAGTATCATTTTGCAACACCATCTACCTACCCTGCCTACTTTGGCCTAGCATTTTTTCTTCTTTATTTCGGTGCACTTAGACTGGCAAACCCTTATCAATCTTCTTTTTCTTTTCATAGAAAGCCTACCTAAGTCTGCACTTATTACATTCAAGGGCTCAGATTAAACTGATGAACTCTTTTTCTTCTCTACCTATCTACTTATCTGCCAAGATTAAACAGTTTGGTCAGATTTTATTCTCTATCTCTAAAACAAGAAATTTAAATATGAATTAGCAAAGATTAAGCTATTTGGCCATTCATCAATTGTGGCATAAATTAACAAGCTGCACACAATGCTTATTACAGAAAATGAAAAAGTAGTGGCATTTTGTACTTGCACACTTTCCTGGTCTATTTTTGTTTGGGGTTCATTTCTTTCACTTTTTTAGCCATTTTATTCTCTTTACCCTTTGATTTTTCTTTTAGGGTATGCCCTCTTTACATTTTTTACATTTTTTGAAATTTTGGATAATATGGAAAACCTTTGCAACACGAAAAGGAATGAACATATTACAAAGCTCATCAAGTCAATCATGAAATATGCCACCTATTGTTATAGGAGTATAACAGTGGCTCCACTTGGGGATGGCTTTTCCTGGTGGAAAGTCAAGAACAGCAGGTCAGATGGCCTTCTTAATAACTTAGACTATGCTCTGAAATCTCTTTTTGCTGGTTGCTTTATTGTATATATGACAGCACACTTGCGAAGGGCCTTCTCTTCGGGCTTCAACTGCAGCAAGTTACTATCCAATCCAAACTGTGACATTATTAAGGATATAATATGTACATGTTAGAGTCAAACTACATTAAAAATCTGGATCGAAGTAATGTTTTAGAATTCGACCATTCACTAGTCAAACTACATTAGAAATCTGGATCTACTCAGAACTGCTTATCCCACTAAGGTGTGATAGCTACCTCAGAAACAAACAGAGTAAAGCTACTTTCGTTTTTCCTTTATAAAGTATAGATTGAGAGGAACAAAGAAGACCAACCTCTGTCTTGCGCTAATCTCCTGGTTTGATTCCTCTCTTCCTTAATAGTCTTTCGCTAGTTGTCCTCTTGCACACCCAGCTTCACAGAGTACCTGTAAGATCACAGTAGCATAGCACTATATAAAGACATGGATCTATAATCATAAACAATCTAGGATCAGATGTAAATTGACCATACAAATGCAGCAAACATGAATGACACAAAAGTATTGAGGAAAACTTGAATAGCTTTTATTGATAAACAAGAAAAAAGCCAAGAGGAGTTACAACCAGTTGTTCTGACCTAGCATCAACCTCTCAGCAAGGAAGCCCCTCTTCACCTCATACAAAGCTTAGATCACCCAACAATCTGATGTTTGTCTCAAGAAACCAACAGCAATTCCTTACAATATGCAAAATTCCAGGCTCTAGATCTCTGGGATGAGGGATCCATATATAGATATCTGTAAGGGAGATGAGTCAGCTTGTGATTTGATTAGTGTCTTCCCTCTGATAGTTCTTGCTTCCACTTGGAGATTGATGATCTCTTACTCATCCTTGGTCGAATTCAGAGAGGCAAGTGTCACAGGAGAAGTTTCTGGAAGCTTCCATTGCCTCTCCACCTCGCGGAATGACACTGCCATTTGTCATTTCTCGCCCATCGCACCCCATAGAAGGGATTTTTCAAATGCAACGCACCCACATAGTGTACTTAGGTGAGATGCAATGCACTTGGCCTGTGGAGCAGCTGAAATGATCCTGTTTTGACCAATTCTAAGCAGTTTTTCATGGAGAACTTCTGGGAGAAGTTGTAATCAGTTGACCTTGTTCCTTTAGGAGTTAGAACAACACTTTTAGGGACTTAGGAGCCCTTGGTTTATGGACATTCCATGCTTGGGGTTGCAGTGCCCAAAAATGTCTATAACAGTTGCCCCATAAAGCATGAGGTTGTTAATCTTCTGATGTCGGGTGAAATGCTTTATTATGAGGATCTAAAGTTCTTTCAAGCTGGGAGGAGACCTGTAATAAGATACAATACAATACATTCTCTTCATAATATTTTCATGATCTAGCTGAGGCGAGCATTCCCATGCTCAGCTTTATAAATTCATTTTCATGTACATAAGACAGACAATCGTCTGAGTGTAGACTGATGATTCTGATAGAGCCATCATCCCTTTGATTGGATGATTATCTGTGCAGCAATGATGTACATTTGATGTCTTTATTTCCCTGAATATATATCGCAGCCCAGATGGATGAAACTAGATCCGGGGTCTTCAATCTCGTTCGATCTTCACTCGAAGTACAAGTCTATCCATGTGAGAGATGTTCTGGAGTTGAACATGGAAAGACATCGCTTGATTACCAGCCAATGATATAAGTTGTTAACAAGCGCGAGAGGAATCACCGATAATGATAATGACCCTCAAGGTACTGCAATACAATTCACGTGGTGTGAAATAGGACTTGGCGTCGAACACCACGCAAAATCTTTCGGTCGAAGGTCATTGATGTAAACCTGTCGCCGGAAGTGAGAAACTTGCCATTGAGGCATGCAAGCTTCAAAGTACTGAATGGGGTGTTCCTAGATCAACTTCTTGGATAATGAGCTGATGTCGACAAGAAGTGATCTGTCACAGGAGGGCCTTAATGAATCCCACATCAATGATACGAAACGGAGCAAATGATTTTAATGGAGGTGAAAATGATCTAGTGATATAAGGTTCAGGGTGGCGGTCATGAAAGAATGGAGTATAAATGCATTGTAGTGGGTGAGACACAGGTGAATTCTCTGAATGATTTCTCTTGAACATATCAGCGACACTGACGTGATGGATTGGTAACATTAACCCCGAATGTGGATGGTATGATGGGACCATGGTGATGTGACGGGTGAATGAAACAACCCAACCCGACTTGGATGCGGAGTGAAAGTGTCATGTTCAAGAGCGACTTGCTACCAACAAAGTTTCTTCAAGTTTTCTTCCCAATTTTTCCCCAGTCATTGCTGACCAGTACCTCTTTATTTTTATCAAGCTTGAGGAGGATAACATATGCTTGTTCTATAATTTTCCCTTCGGGCAAACCCATCGCTATGTTTTAACGAGTCTAGCGATAGTGAAACTCGTTCTCGTCTATAGACAAGTTTGTCGCTATTAAAATTTTAACGAGTTTAACGACAAAGACAACTCGGTCCTTTTCAATTTTAGAGAGTCTGAAAAGGAACTTAAAGGAAACTCCAAAATTCCTTTTTCGTCATCTAATCCCTTAAGTCCCAAAAATTATAAAACAATACAGAAGGGACGAATTTTCGATACTTTTAACGAGCCGAACAAAACAAGCGCTCGATCTTTTTGTGTAATAATCCCTCAGGTCTGAAAAGATTAAAATTTAGAGGAGGGATAGCACTTCTGATCCCTTTAACGAGCTGGAGAGGCCAATGGCTCGGCAATCTTTTCATATTTTACGAGTCAATTGAAAAGAGCTTAAAGGAAACTCGTCTTTTGAGGAACGAGTGATAAAATGGGTAGCAACTGATTCCAGGTAAGGTTTGGAATTTTCCAATCACGGCAGTGTTACAAGGATGGCTAGTGAGATCACTCTTCCCAGCTGTTCCTCAAAATGGGTAAACAATCAAATGGAGGTGAATGATCGGCCAATGTAAAAGTGGAGGTGACGGTGCAAACACGACCAACGCTTTAAAGGCTGAAGTATTACATTCACGATGGTTATTTACCGGAAATTGGTTCATTTTTTAATGAGATTAAACTCTGGGGGAACATGTGCTCATTGCTTATGTTTATTTTTTAACGAGCATGGAAAGCAGCAATTGAGAAAGAGCAGGTAGGTTCTCCTGTGTCCTATCGGTTTTCCCATCCCTAGGTCTTCTTTCTTGTTAGCGTAAGTAATATCTAAACGGGAAAGCAGCAATTGAGAAGCGAGTAGGTTCTGCTCGACCAAGGGGAGAGCCACGTAGTCGCTCGACCAAGGGGAGAGTCACGTAGTCGCTTGTCCGCATCGGGCAAGGTTGAATGCCCGCGCTAAAACTGCTCGATTAATCTAGTCGTGTGATAAGAATGTCTCATATATAAAACCGACAACTTTTAGAATTTTTCCCCACATCCTTTCTTTATGTAAGTTAGGAAACGACCAATCCTACGAGTTTAAAGGGTTAGAGGACCTACAAATTTGAAAAATAAATAGTTGCTCTTCGCTTGCATGCCAAAAGGTTTGCATGCCCCCAGGTATAAAACAGAGTTTCAAGGTTACCCCTTCTTCCTTTCGTTAAAACATTTGTTTTACTGGGAGAGGTCTACCTCTTACAGGTTACCAAAGATTGTTCTATTTACGACGTAAACAAAACACTTCTTCGGCGATGTTTATCGAAATAAACAAAGGTGAGTGGCAATGCTTGCCAACCCACATAAATTTGACAAGAGAACCTTATTCCAGAATAACCCCCTCTTCCAATCACGGACGGGAGTACAGACTAGTCATATTTTCTCGCGGAAACCTACCCTATACCCGAAGTTTTCCTGCCGAAGCAGGCCAGGGTGCATGCCCCCTGGGTTTCGGTCATGTACCCCGAATCACTTGCGCTCATCAGGTGGATGGACTGGAGGTTGATACATTTCTTTCGTGAAAAGACCATTCAGGGATGGTATATGACTATTTTCTCTGTGTGATCCGGGAAATGAAAGCTGGTCTACGAGCTTGACCACTCTTCCTTCGTGCGGAAAACACATTACTCTAAAGAGTGAGGAGACAATCCTCCCATGCAATAAATATAGTCTCGTCCAAGGAGTAGATTATAATCCAGGGGTCCTTGAACTACCATTACGTTCATTTGAACGGTTTTTCATCTCAATGTTATGGGTACTGTTATTACAAAATCACACACTGAAGGCTGCCAATCAGCTAGATTATGTGTAACTGTTTCAAACCAAGCTTTGGACTAAGGCTTAGCCTCCTTAGTCTGAGAGGGCTCTCTCACAGATTATGAATGTTGATCACTAACAAGGAAAGATGGCTAACTCTTTAACAAACACATGTAAATAAGCTGGCTGGACAAATATCAGATTGATTCCCATTGGGCTTATGGAGTCTCACACATCTCAGCAAACCAAAATACTATTTTTCATGGAAGTCAGGGCTCTTTACATCTATGCTCAAACATAACTAACATAAAACACAGTCTGCCATAACATACAGGAAGTCAGAGCATGTGGGCATGAGTTCTGAGTGATTATGCAATAACAGAACTGTAAAAGAACACTAAAATAACAAGCCACCATACATTTGAACAATAAGATCTATTGAGAATCCTGAGGCAAAAACAACAGTCATTTGTATTCCTGAAACATGCTTTACATAAACCAAAATAGACTTCTTCTCTATCAAAGTATCCAACCCCCCTCTCTTTCATCTTTCAGCTCTATATAGAATGCTTATTCTACCTGATTCGAGCTCCCTCCTCCAGCGTGAGGGGAGCTCAATAATTACCTATGATGACACCTACTAACTTTTAACTAACTAATAATTACAGCTGACCACTAATTGACAGCGCTGGAATCCTAAAGCAAATAAGATCCTAATTCTACATCATGCTGGACATAACATTTATTATAATTAAGATTCATCCTCTGCCAAGTGGATTACTACAGCGGTAGCTTGGATGGCTTTAATTACAATGAACTTCATTCTTTGACATCTACTCCCTTTCTGGCGGTGGCTGTGATGGATGTTTATAGCTCCATGTTTGTCTTTAATGACATATCTTTCTGTTACCCTAAAACATAGGCCCCTGTTTTTCGGTCTTTGATGTGCTGCTCCATATTCGAATCCAACGAAGCATGCCTTTTATCTTTGATTACACAAAACAGAACAGGCTGCCACGTCTTCGATGTGCTGGCCATTTTTCCACGTGTGAAGACAACACCTTTCAGGAAGATTCGTTGATTTGTCAATCATAATTGATTGGCTCAACTGAAACATGCAGCTACAGCAGTTTCGTAGCACGCTACGAAACTGCTGTGTAATTTCATCATACACAGTTTCATCACTTCTCTGCATTCTTGCTATCTTCTCCTTGCAGTTGATGAACTTACAACAGATAAATGACGAATAACAGCTGCTCCTAACAACACTGAAGTCACCACTGTACAGCTAATGCCATGATCAAGATACCAATAATGTACTCTAAAGCATATTAAGAAAACTCTGTATATTTCAGCCACAAACAAGACAGCAATTCGACTTTTGAGAAGCTCAAAGCCAAATAATCATGCTTCAATACCAACTTCAATACCATCCACATAAGCAACCTTATAAAACCTCCGGACATACTCATCTACCTCTAGGCCTGCTCCATGAAAAACTAATCCATAGCATGTGTGTCTCTGTCCATTTTCAAGAGTTCTTCATCAAAAGTCTTTAGATGTTTGATGTGTACATTTGTACCATCTTTGCTATAAACTTCAGGAAAGGACCTGCTGAAGCATGTTATAGACAAGGTAGTAGAAGCTGTGAAGCTGGATTTAGTTGCATAAAATAATGCAACAGATAAAAGGTCTTTGATTACCAACATGGCATCCTTCAAATCACTGATATTATATTTATCTGCAGAGCCAACCTAAGTGTGTAAAAACTCATTAGGAGTAAGAGATCCATATAAATATAGCTCACAACAGCCTAGGTATTAAGTCTTTCTCCAGTTCAGGGTTTAGTGCCCATTGCATGTAAGAATAATCGCCCAGGAAGAGGTAAAAGGCCTTCAATTTCGAATGTATATCCAATCCCTGTATTTCAGTAAACAGAGTATTTCAGAGAAAACCCTTGCATTTCCAATGTTCATCTGTGCAGCTTTATTTGCAGCATTCTTGGTCCACATGGCAATCTTATCTTGTCGAGCACGCACATTGACCAAGTGTGCAGCCAGAAAGTACCGACAACAGGCTTTCCTTTCAAGGTGGTAACAGTCCACTTCCCTCCATTTGCACATTTAGGGTCTTCCCATTTTGGCTCAATTCCAGCTTTGAAGCAATGAAAATCTGAACCAGCCATCAACTTACTCGGCTGAATTATATTGTTAAAAACACACCAGAAGTCCTCGACTGTATTGAAGGTGTAAACAGGTCGCAAGGAACTACCCCAGGTGGCCCGTTTAGACTTCCCATTTGGATTATCAAACCAGAAGGTCCATGAATGCTCGAGTGGGTGTGTATTTGCAGGTTCTATAGGCCTTTCAATAGCCTCTACTGACTCCACAATTTCCCCTTCTTTCGCTTCTTCGCTTTCTCGATGTAACTTTGATGAATCACCAGTTTCCACTTCCCCCATTCCTCTTCTGCTGCGATCACAACGAACAAAGAAATCGAATGCAGTGAAGAAAACTTCCAAACGAAGTGCCAGAAAGAATTTCAACTGATGCACAAAACAGTGATTCAAGCCCGTGAACGCTCTAGAGTCTCGGTTGAGCCCTAGTTTCTTGATCTCTTCCGTGAAGTCTATTTTCAATTCCAGTTGGATTGTCGCAACATTGCGAGGATGGAATGACCGCAGATTGGTATCAGTTTGATCCTAAGTTCCTTGCAGAGGTTTCTGCGTAGATTTGCAACAGTGTTCGTGGAGTAAATAGAATAGTTTATGACATAACCTCAAAACCTCCATCAACTGTAGAGTGGGAGTGATACGCATGAAATGGATTGAGCGGCCTTGAACGCTCCTACTACAACAGGACTGTGCAATGTTAACATCTCATATATGCAAATTCCATCCATTCAAAATGATTCTTACTGGATTTCAATTGGGATTGTCTTCGTCGATGACATTTGGACGGTGAAGACAATTAGAATCACAACAAAACAAGTTTTATTGAAAGCCTAATTTCTCATATAGAAAAGAGTGTGATCTGCTAGATGTATTAGGATGTATGCTGCCATGTGTTCATTACCCTGCTCTGATGCGTGCCATGTGTGCACGTTGCTGTCGTTCAATCCTCAATGGAGAAACTTGACTTTCCACCCTCTTGTATTGGAGTTTGATCACTAGGAAACCCTTTATTTTCTTTTATGAAATCGGATAAATACTAGATGCAAAGTAAGAAATAAAAACGAGGCTGTGCAGAACTTGCATTAGCACCGCTAATGATTTCAATCTGCGTTCCAAAGTCAATATGACTAGCAAGTGCTCCAGCAATCATGACATGATCCTTCTTTAGATCCAAGATCCCTCGCAACTTTTATACCCCTTTGCTAGCTTTGCAGAGAGTTGATATTGGAACTGTTGATAAGAATCTAGAAGACTGCCAACAACTGCTGCCCGATATCGACCTGCGCTTTCAACTTCTTCTGCCCACTCTCTAATAGACAGGGTCTCAAACATTTGCAATGCATCATCTCTTATTTGTCTTGAGGGATCAACTACTTTGTAAAGTATAAGGCTTAGCAACCTCTGTGTTTCACATTTTGAAAGTTCTTGCTGCATGTACACCTCTGTCAGGACAGTAAAGTACCCATCTGCAATTGATGAATCCGATGAGTAGCACTGGTCTATACATACTGGAAAAAGATACAAGTTACTTTGAAGAAGATCCATTAGAGCTGTTTTTGCAAGTATAACTCTGGACTGGCCCCTCCATAAAGAAAAAACAAGCTGGATCTTTTTCCAAGATTGAGAAGTTCAAATGAAAAATATGGTGACTGTATAAAAATCAATCTTTCAACATGAAGTCTTGCGCCTGTGAACAGTTATCAACAATTTTGCAAATGTCTCGTTCTAGCTTTGCTGCATCTACCGGAATTGTAAGGTCAATCTCCTTGAGACTGAAGTAGAGGGCGTTCACCGAAGTATCAGGTAAAGCCTCACCAGGATTTACCACAATGCCATCAGCCACAAAAGAAGTAATTCTTAAACATGATTCCTCTTGAAGATTAATCTTAATGGGCTGCAACTGAACAACTGAATGTGATGGACCAAAAGGCTCTTGTATGGCTCTAAACACTGCAGTATCAATAGTAGTAAGCACCATTCGGGCAAGAACCTTATCATCAGGTGAAAGTAAATTGGAAAATACCTCACAAATGATCCAGAGTGATGACCTGATTTATTGTTTGAACAAATCCCCAATTTCGTAGCACGCTACGAAATCACCTAAACAGGTAGCGCTGCGAAACTGCTAAAAGGATTCATGCGCTGCGAAAACACTTTGTCCTTAAGCTAATCTGAGCATTTTTTGGTAACAGAATTTTCAGTGATAACAGTGGCTCCACTTGGGATAGTGTGCCCTTGTGGTGCACTAAGAACCTGCAGTTCCAGTGTCTTATAAAATTTATTTGACAAACAGAAATTTGCTTGATCAGCATGACTGTAGGAAAAAGAAAGCTACTTCTACTGAAAAATGCTCAGTTGACCTTGAGCTTATTTTGCATTTACCTCTACCTACCTACCCTAACAATTTCAACTTCTTTCTGCTCAATCAATATGAAATTTCCAATGTAGCCAATCCTCTGTTTTATCTGATATTTGTTTTCTTTGACTGCATCGGACTCCAGAGCCAATATGATATTATGATGACCGCTGCCACTGAAATTGTCTCTGATCTTTATAGGAAAACTGAAAAATTTGAGAGTAAAACTCTTCCATGTAATCAACTACAGGATCCCAAAATACATGATCATCTTGATGATTCTTGTAACTTTCAGGTTGTGCAAACTGATCTTCAACAGCAGTATACATTTCCTCAACTGTAAAAGAAAAAGGAAGCAACACTCTCTCCTTGTGTTCTGTCATAGAAAGATTTTGAAAATAATGATCATGATTATAAAAATTATATGCCTGAATTTGACCTTCTAAACCTTCAATTTCTTTCTCAATGTCCTCAGCTACTTCATCCAAAAATCTCATCTTATCCTCTGCTTTACAGTCAAATGACTTTAGATACGAGGACAAGGACAAAGAAAAATTTTCACCTATTTCTTCATTAATATGATCATCATTCCATTGTTTGAAACCCTCAACTGAAGGAGAGTTTGCCACCACCTCTGACCTGTCTATCCACTCCTCCAAAAACATAAGCCATAAGTCTTGAAATGACTTAACGGATTTGATAGGAAAACTTTCAATCCATTGTTTGCATTTCCCTTGAAGTGAATCATAAAATAACATAATGCAAACATCCTCATGTTTAACTCTAAGAAGCTCAGCAAAATGACAGAAATCTGAGATATGCTTCAGAGCTAAACTCAAATCTTCTCCATTAAATTTGGGACCATTCCTTAGAAAATATGCATCCTTGGGAAAATGATTTGGGAAACCATGAATTCCTGAAAAATCTATGCATGCATACCTTGAACTAAGAATGGTAGCTTCTGGGTCCTTCATAACTCCAGTGGAATCACCATGAACCTATGAATTTCGAATTCTTCAACAATGGAGTCACCAAGGTAGATTTGCAGCCTTGAAAACCTTCTGAACTCCTGCTACCTTCAGAAGTTCAGATTCATAATTTCGGGAATGAGTAATCTTCAGACTCCCGGCAGACGCACCAAAATGTTATCACAAAATCACACACTGAAGGCTGCCAATCAGCTAGATTATGTGTAACTGTTTCAAACCAAGCTTTGGACTAAGGCTTAGCCTCCTTAGTCTGAGAGGGCTCTCTCACAGATTATGAATGTTGATCACTAACAAGGAAAGATGGCTAACTCTTTAACAAACACATGTAAATAAGCTGGCTGGACAAATATCAGATTGATTCCCATTGGGCTTATGGAGTCTCACACATCTCAGCAAACCAAAATACTATTTTTCATGGAAGTCAGGGCTCTTTACATCTATGCTCAAACATAACTAACATAAAACACAGTCTGCCATAACATACAGGAAGTCAGAGCATGTGGGCATGAGTTCTGAGTGATTATGCAATAACAGAACTGTAAAAGAACACTAAAATAACAAGCCACCATACATTTGAACAATAAGATCTATTGAGAATCCTGAGGCAAAAACAACAGTCATTTGTATTCCTGAAACATGCTTTACATAAACCAAAATAGACTTCTTCTCTATCAAAGTATCCAACCCCCCTCTCTTTCATCTTTCAGCTCTAAATAGAATGCTTACTCTACCTGATTCGAGCTCCCTCCTCCAGCGTGAGGGGAGCTCAATAATTACCTATGATGACACCTACTAACTTTTAACTAACTAATAATTACAGCTGACCACTAATTGACAGCGCTGGAATCCTAAAGCAAATAAGATCCTAATTCTACATCATGCTGGACATAGCATTTATTACAATTAAGATTCATCCTCTGCCAAGTGGATTACTACAGCGGTAGCTTGGATGGCTTTAATTACAATGAACTTCATTCTTTGACATCTACTCTCTTTCTGGCGGTGGCTGTGATGGATGTTTATAGCTCCATGTTTGTCTTTAATGACATATCTTTCTGTTACCCTAAAACATAGGCCCCTGTTTGTCGGTCTTTGATGTGCTGCTCCATATTCGAATCCAACGAAGCATGCCTTTTATCTTTGATTACACGAAACAGAACAGGCTGCCACATCTTCGATGTGCTGGCCATTTTTCCACGTGTGAAGACAACACCTTTCAGGAAGATTCGCTGATTTGTCAATCATAATTGATTGGCTCAACTGAAACATGCAGCTACAGCAGTTTCGTAGCGCGCTACGAAACTGCTGTGTAATTTCATCATACACAGTTTCATCACTTCTCTACATTCTTGCTATCTTCTCCTTGCAGTTGATAAACTTACAACAGATAAATGACGAATAACAGCTGCTCCTAACAACACTGAAGTCACCACTGTACAGCTAATGCCATGATCAAGATACCAATAATGTACTCTAAAACATATTAAGAAAACTCTGTATATTTCAGCCACAAACAAGACAACAATTCGACTTTTGAGAAGCTCAAAGCCAAATAATCATGCTTCAATACCAACTTCAATACCATCCACATAAGCAACCTTATAAAACCTCTGGACATACTCATCTACCTCTAGGCCTGCTCCATGAAAAACTAATCCATAGCATGTGTGTCTCTGTCCATTTTCAAGAGTCCTTCATCAAAAGTCTTTAGATGTTTGATGTGTACATTTGTACCATCTTTGCTATAAACTTCAGGAAAGGACCTGCTGAAGCATGTTATAGACAAGGCAGTAGAAGTTGTGAAGCTGGATTTAGTTGCATAAAATAATGCAACAGATAAAAGGTCTTTGATTACCAACATGGCATCCTTCAAATCACTGATATTATATTTATCTGCAGATCCAACCTAAGTGTGTAAAAACTCATTAGGAGTAAGAGATCCATATAAATATAGCTCACAACAGCCTAGGTATTAAGTCTTTCTCCAGTTCAGGGTTTAGTGCCCATTGCATGTAAGAATAATCGCCCAGGAAGAGGTAAAAGGCCTTCAATTTCGAATGTATATCCAATCCCTGTATTTCAGTAAACAGAGTATTTCAGAGAAAACCCTTGCATTTCCAATGTTCATCTGTGCAGCTTTATTTGCAGCATTCTTGGTCCACATGGCAATCTTATCTTGTCGAGCACGCACATTGACCAAGTGTGCAGCCAGAAAGTACCGACAACAGGCTTTCCTTTCAAGGTGGTAACAGTCCACTTCCCTCCATTTGCACATTTAGGGTCTTCCCATTTTGGCTCAATTCCATCTTTGAAGCAATGAAAATCTGAACCAGCCATCAACTTACTCGGCTGAATTATATTGTTAAAAACACACCAGAAGTCCTCGACTGTATTGAAGGTGTAAACAGGTCGCAAGGAACTACCCCAGGTGGCCCGTTTAGACTTCCCATTTGGATTATCAAACCAGAAGGTCCATGAATGCTCAAGTGGGTGTGTATTTGCAGGTTCTATAGGCCTTTCAATAGCCTCTACTGACTCCACAATTTCCCCTTCTTCCGCTTCTCCGCTTTCTCGATGTAACTTTGATGGATCACCAGTTTCCGCTTCCCCCATTCCTCTTCTGCTGCGATCACAACGAACAAAGAAATCGAATGCAGTGAAGAAAACTTCCAAACGAAGTGCCGGAAAGAATTTCAACTGATGCACAAAACAGTGATTCAAGCCCGTGAACGCTCTAGAGTCTCGGTTGAGCCCTAGTTTCTTGATCTCTTCCGTGAAGTCTATTTTCAATTCCAGTTGGATTGTCGCAACATTGCGAGGATGGAATGACCGCAGATTGGTATCAGTTTGATCCTAAGTTCCTTGCAGAGGTTTCTGCGTAGATTTGCAACAGTGTTCGTGGAGTAAATAGAATAGTTTATGACATATCCTCAAAACCTCCATCAACTGTAGAGTGGGAGTGATACGCATGAAATGGATTGAGCGGCCTTGAACGCTCCTACTACAACTGGACTGTGCAATGTTAACATCTGATATATGCAAATTCCATCCATTCAAAATGATTCTTACTGGATTTCAATTGGGATTGTCTTCGTCGATGACATTTGGACGGTGAAGACAATTAGAATCACAACAAAACAAGTTTTATTGAAAGCCTAATTTCTCATATAGAAAAGAGTGTGATCTGCTAGATGTATTAGGATGTATGCTGCCATGTGTTCATTACCCTGCTCTGATGCGTGCCATGTGTGCACGTTGCTGTCGTTCAATCCTCAATGCAGAAACTTGACTTTCCACCCTCTTGTATTGGAGTTTGATCACTAGGAAACACTTTATTTTCTTTTAGGAAATCGGATAAATACTAGATGCAAAGTAAGAAATAAAAACGAGGCTGTGCAGAACTTGCATTAGCACCGCTAATGATTTCAATCTGCGTTCCAAATTCAATATGACTAGCAAGTGCTCCAGCAAGCATGACATGATCCTTCTTTAGATCCAAGATCCCTCGCAATTTTTATACCCCTTTGCTAGCTTTGCAGAGAGTTGATATTGGAACTGTTGATAAAAATCTGGAAGACTGCCAACAACTGCTGCCCGATATCGACCTGCGCTTTCAACTTCTTCTGCCCACTCTCTAATAGACAGGGTCTCAAACATTTGCAATGCATCATCTCTTATTTGTCTTGAGGGATCAACTACTTTGTAAAGTATAAGGCTTAACAACCTCTGTGTTTCACATTTTGAAAGTTCCAGCTGCATGTACACCTCTGCCAGGACAGTAAAGTACCCATCTGCAATTGATGAATCCGATGAGTAGCACTGGTCTATACATACTGGAAAAAGATACAAGTTACTTTGAAGAAGATCCCTTAGAGCTGTTTTTGCAAGTATAACTCTGGACTGGCCCCTCCATAAAGAAAAAACAAGCTGGATCTTTTTCCAAGATTGAGAAGTTCAAATGACAAATATGGTGACTGTATAAAAATCAATCTTTCAACATGAAGTCTTGCGCCTGTGAACAGTTATCAACAATTTTGCAAATGTCTCGTTCTAGCTTTGCTGCATCTACCGGAATTGTAAGGTCAATCTCCTTGAGACTGAAGTAGAGGGCGTTCACCGAAGTATCAGGTAAAGCCTCACCAAGATTTACCACAATGCCATCAGCCACAAAAGAAGTAATTCTTAAACATGATTCCTCTTGAAGATTAATCTTAATGGGCTGCAACTGAACAACTGAATGTGATGGACCAAAAGGCTCTTGTATGGCTCTAAACACTACAGTATCAATAGTAGTAAGCACCATTCGGGCAAGAACCTTATCATCAGGTGAAAGTAAATTGGAAAATACCTCACAAATGATCCAGAGTGATGACCTGATTTATTGTTTGAACAAATCCCCAATTTCGTAGCACGCTACGAAATCACCTAAACAGGTAGCGCTGCGAAACTACTAAAAGGATTCATGCACTGCGAAAACACTTTGTCCTTAAGCTAATCTGAGCAATTTTTGGTAACAGAATTTTCAGTGATAATAGGTACATTGGGAAGGATCCCTAACGGTCGACTGGTTCCTTTATCAAAGCCTGTTAGATTTCTCATCTCAGGAAAAAGCGATGGCGAACCAAGCGCTTTCCAAGCAGTCGAGGAAAGAATACTCACAGAAGCCCCTTCATCTATGATGGTACTAGCCATAACCATTCTATATATTTGAACAATGATTCGGAATGGTACACTAGCTGGTAAACGGGGTCTGCCTAGTTGATTCCAATCAAAGGAGACAACTAGGTTGCTTGGAGGTGGGACCGAATAGATGGTCGGGTATGAATTTGACGAACTTCCTTCCTGCAGTAAAGGAACAGGTAAATTGCTCCCATGTTCATTAAAGTCTGTGCTTATGAAAAGAATTTGGACGGTGTCATCCTTGTTCTCTTCGGTGACTGTATCATCTGAAGATGGAACCTCTGAAGGCAAGACCAGCTCAACTGCTGCCTTGACCTTTTGACTTTCGTCTAGTATGGGTTCAGATGGTTTGTCTTCAATGATAGATGCTTCAGCCGACCACCTGAGCGGGCCAGCCAGATTTTCAACTAGTGACGGACTCGGCAAGAGTTTTTTATATCCAGGAGGAAGTCGTAACGGTGAAACCGGACGATCATCCAAAACTCTTTTAGCCTCGTCTAAGAAGGGACAATGGTGGACGGCATGATTGCCTTCGCACAGTTTACAAGGAAATCTATATTTTCCTTTTTGTCCTGGGGCTTCACTTTCACTAGTCGACGATGTGTTTTCAACATGATCATCAGAGGTTGACGACACCGGGTTGTGCAAACGAGGAGACCAGTCCCTTAAGATCTGAGGGATGCAAGGACAATCTCTATGATAGTGGTCTCCTTTGCAAATGACACATGGCGATTTAGGCCTGATCGGTGCAGTGTGTGGATTTTCGCTAGACGACGCTCGTTTGCCCCCATTCGCTTTTGGCTCCTTCTTCTTCTTCTCTTTCTTCTTCTTTTCCTTCTTCTTCTCAGGTACTTGACTTTTGGCTTTACCAGCCCCATCAAGTGAAGAGGAAGGAGGAGAGGAAGAATTAGAGGAAGTTGAAGGTTGGTGGGTAACTCTAGAATCGTCTAGTTGATGACTCGATTGTTCAGGAATTGCGGTGTTCTAAACGACAGAGGTTGAGAAGAGCAATACAGGCAAGCCGATTGTCAGTTCTAGAAGCGACAATGTGGCCATATGGGGTGCACCAACATCTCCCAAGAGGAGAAGGGACTAGGATTTCGATTTTTAATGAGCCTAAATTGACAAGTGCTCAGATGGACCTTTTCTATTAAAGAGTCTGAAAAGGAACGAAAGGGACTGCTCTGGAAACCTAGGTAGAGGGATTACCAAACCAATCGCAAAACTGCAGAATACTTCTTACGGTACGGCAGTCAATCTTCCCGAATGCTGTGTTCAGTGCATTGTGATCAATAGGGTGGCAGACACGGCTTCCTATGGATAAAGGATTAAGCCTATTGTGGTCTCCCAAAATATACTCGATGGTACGTGGGAGCACAAGTCCGTATTGGCACTTATCGTCTCAAAGTGGAGGAATCACCCAACCATCAGTGAGAACAACAGTTACCAGGCTTTACGACACCGGAATACGTCTCTAGCCTAGACTTCTAAATGTTGTGCGTTAGGTTCCAAAGCGTTGTTAGATTCATTGAATTTATTTTATAGTTGATCTTGTTTATGAAGTTTGCCTTTCAAGTTCACCGCGGGATGTAGATGTAATTCCTAAAATGCAATCTAAGATGATAAATAATCTTTTTATCTTCTTTGTGCAATGAAAATCCTAGCTACTAAGGAAAGAAAGACAGAATCCTTTCACAAAGAGCAAAGAGCACACTCTAAATGCAGTTTCCTAAATCAAACCAATCAGACTGTCTAAATGCAAATGCACATGCATGTATTTGTTTTCGACTTTCTTAGTATATGAATGATAAGAAGAATGTTGATGCACAAATCTGAATTTCTTTTCAAGCGACAAATATCAACAAGTTTCTTTTTGAAATCAAAAATGAAGACAATCACAACACCTTACGATTTTGAAATGAATACTTGTTTTTGACACTAGAAAAATTACAAATTCAGACCAAAAACAATAGTAACAGGGTAATAGACTATCAACAGTAATCAAACTCCTTCCTATGATTGAAATCGACACTTGCGACACTTTCAAATCAAAGGACGACAGTATGATTATGCTACTTTCGCAAAGGAGAACTAAAAATGACTCAACAAACACACAAAAACATTTACAGTTCTTTTGTACAAAGGAGGCGGAATAACAGCAAGGAAAAGGGGTTTCAAACAGAGATATATTGATCACTGGCAACAAAATTCATGAATAGAACTGGAAAGAATGAATCAAAGAAACCAAAACTGCACAAAGCCTAGCCTAATTAGTGCACCTGTAACACAGGGAATTTGAAATGCAGTGCACCTTCCACACTCGGGAAGTGCGCTGAATTTCAGATTCTCAGAACAGTACCTGCGCTGGGCCAGAAACGAGACTTTGCTTGGGTTCCGGGTCACAGTTTGTAGTTCAGTTCATGGGTTTTGGCCGAGCAAAAGGTAATCAGTAATTCAACAATTAAGGGTAGATCTAAAGACGATATAAGAGCTATCACAAGGGCAATCAGAGAGTTTGTGAATCAGTTATTTAAATCATAAACAGATCCCGGAGATGGACTGAAGTGGCATTTATCTACTTTTCATTTGCTATGGCAAGTGCAATTCGAATGCTACCTGGCACGTCTTCAGACTCCGTCTGTAAGTTTATGAAATAGACAACAAGGAAGATAAGCAAACAAACTAATTCGTCCCCAACGGAGTCGCCATTTTGTTACAGGGAAAAGTGTCTACTCAGAACTGCTTATCCCACTAAGGTGTGATAGCTACCTTAGAAACAAATAGAGTAAAGCTACTTTCGTTTTTCCTTTATAAAGTATAGATAGAGAGGAACAAAGAAGACCAACCTCTGTCTTGCGCTAATCTCCTGGTTTGATTCCTCTCTTCCTTGATAGTCTTTCGCTACTTGTCCTCTTGCACACCCAGCTTCACGGAGTACCTGTAAGATCACAGTAGCATAGCACTATACAAAGACATGGATCTATAATCATAAACAATCTAGTATCAGATATAAATTGACCATACAAATGCAACAAACATGAATGACACAAAAGTATGGAGGAAAACTTGAATAGCTTTTATTGATAAACAAGAAAAAAGCCAAGAGGAGTTACAACCAGTTGTTCTGACCCAGCATCAACCTTTCAGCAAGGAAGCCCCTCTTCACCTCATACAAAGCTTAGATCACCCAACAATCTGATGTTTGTCTCAAGAAACCAACAGAAATTCCTTACAATATGCAAAATTCCAGCCTCTGGATCTCTGGGATGAGGGATCCATATATAGATATCTGTAAGGGAGATGAGTCAGCTTGTGATTTGAGTAGTGTCTTCCCTCTGATAGTTCTTGCTTCCACTTGGAGATTGATGATCTCTTACTCATCCTTGGTCGAATTCAGAGAGGCAAGTGTCACAGGAGAAGTTTCTGGAAGCTTCCATTACCTCTCCACCTCGCGGAATGACACTGCCATTTGTCATTTCTCGCCCATCACACCCCATAGAAGGGCTTTTAGAAATGCAACGCACCCACACAGTGTACTTAGGTGAGATGCAACACACTTGGCCTGTGGAGCAGCTGAAATGATCCTGTTTTGACCAATTCTGAGCAGTTTTTCATGGAGAACTTCTGGGAGAAGTTGTAATTAGTTGACCTTGTTACTTTAGGAGTTAGAACAACACTTTTAGGGACTTAGGAGCCCTTGGTTTATGGACATTCCATGCTTGGGGTTGCAGTGCCCAAAAATTTCTATAACAAGGTGTCCACCGTAGTCCCCTGCATGAAATTCTTTGAGAGCCTTGTCAGCTTCTTCTTTTATTAAACAATTCAATAGAATACCTTCATGATTTTTCCAAAAGAGAGCATTATCTAAAATACAGAATTTTGAAGCTTTCATCTTTAAAAACCTTTTCTTTGTTCTGGATAACCCTGTAAGAGCCTACAGGTTTAATAATACAAGAGTTATATCAGCATACCAAGGTGATTCTAAGAAGGCCTAGTTGATTTGTGGAGTCGCCATCTCCTGTTCATTATCCAGTTCATTAATATCCAGGGCTTGAAAGTTTTTTTCAGTCATGAGTTTAGCCAATCCCTGTCCTTTTATAAGCTTTGTAGGTTTTATTTCAATATCATACTCCAATATATTAGCTATCCATTTACCTCGTTTGCCTTCAATTCCATCCTGAGTTAGGATGTCTTTGACAACAGCATTTGGTACATAATCTATTACATGGCAGAACAATATATAGACTCTGAAGTCTTTAATAGCTTTCACAAGTGAAAAAGTGTGTTTTTCCATGATTTTGTAATTTAGAGGTGCATCTCTAAGTGCTTTACTGAAAAGGCTATGGGTTTTTCACATCCTTGATCATCTTTTTGTAGTAAAACAGCAGCTATAATATGTTCTGATGCAAATGAGAAAATTATGAAGTCTCTATCGAACTTTGGACTTGTAAGGACTGGTGTTCTAGTCAAAGCCATTTTAATTTCTTCAAATGCTTGTTTGGCTTCTACTGTCCATTTAACCTTTGAATCTTTTTTTAACATATTGTTCAACAATCTACTTTATTCAGCCAAATTAGATATGAATATTCTTAAAAAGTTAATCTTTCCTAGGAAAGCTTGAAGTTCTTTGACATTTTTGGGGTGGGGTATTTACAGAATAGCTTCTATTTTAGCATGATCAATTCTGATGCCATCTTTGGAGATAATATGGCCTAACAGTTTTCCTTCTTCTAGACCAAACAAAGACTTTTTAGGATTTAATGAAATACCATACTTTCTGCATTTTAAAAACACTTGTTTGAGATGATCTAAATGTTGTTGATCTGATTTGGAAAATACAGTCAGGTCATCTAGATATATAACCAGAAAATCATGAATTTCTTTTGCAAAAGCTATGTTCATTGCTCGTTGAAAGGTTGCCCCTGCATTCTTAAATCCGAATGGCATTTTAACATATTTGAATGTACCCCATGGTGTTGTAAACACAGTCTTTTCCTGGTCATCAGGATGAACCAGGATCTGATTGTAACCTCAAAACCCATCCAAAAGTGAGATCCTAGAAGCACCTACTACCCTTTGTAAAATATGATCCATCTTAGGTAAAGGATAATTGTCTTTCAAAGAAACCTTGTTTACATTTCTTAAATCAACACATAATTTGATTTCTCCTGTTTTCTTCCTGGTAGACACTAAATTAGACACCCACTCTGAAAATCTAATTGGAGCAATTATCCCTGCATCATGCATTCGTTTGTTTTCTTTTTCAATTGAAGGAAGCAGTACAGGGTTAATTCTTCTGAGCTTTTGTTTGAACGATTTTTTATTTTCCTTGAGGGCTATTGTATGTTTAATTACAGAGGTGTCATAAGACTTCAAGTCTTCATAGCTCCAGGCAAAAACATCCTGGAATTCTTTGATTAGTTCAACATACTTAAGTTTTTTATCAGGGGGCAAAGATTGGGATAATTTTACCATTTTTGGATTTTCTTCCGTTCCTATGTTATAGTCTTCAATGTCTGCTTTTAGAGGTTCCATCTGGGGTTTCTTTGGAATATCATTGAAATTAAAGAGATCTTCCAAAGGAGTTAATCCTTTGGGCAAATGATTGTCTTTCAAATTGATAACTTCATATTCTCCTTCAATAATCTCATCAATGTCTATTTCTTTAAGATCCTGTATTTCCTTTTTGGTAAATTTCGTTGGATGAAGCATTTCAGTTGCATTTTATGCTGAAATGTCTATTTCTATCTTATTTGTTGGATCAAACTCACTAACTGTATCTACATCTATGTTAGTGCTAGAAAATTCTTCTTCTAGGGTTAAAAAATTGTTGATCTGATTATCACTGTCAAACACTTGCCAGTTCTTTACATTATCAGGTATGGTTGGCCTGTGTCTAATCTCAGCTGTGAATTGATGATTTGGTTCAAATGGTAATTTACAAGTGCTAGCAAACATTGCCAGGCTATGAGCTTGCAAGTTATGTTTTCTCGGGATTTTGGCAAGCTGAGTTTCCAGAAATGTATTGAGGATCTCTATAGCTATTCCTCTATACTCTCTTAATCTGGGATCATTTGTTACGAACTTCCCTTTTATCTGTTGAATGATGAAATCAAAATCTCATAGGACTAACACTCTAGTTGCTCCCAATTTCTTGACCAGTTTAAGACCTAGAAATAGAGCTTCATATTCAGCCATATTATTAATGCACCTAAAGTTTAATCTGTAGGCACGGCCTTCAGCATGATTGTTTTCAAGATTGTGCACCCAGACTCCTGCTCCTGCTCCTAATTTGTTCACAGAACCATCAAATTCTAAGTACCAAAGTATTTCATGTTCATAATTAGTATCTAGAGTTTCAGGGATCTGTTTAATAGGGAGATCTGGATTTTTAGTTTCTTATGGTTTATCTGATGTTTCATGATTTTCAGAAATTTCTTGGATTCGGACACTAGACTTTTCATTTGCAATTTTTTCTGTTTCATCTGCTAAAACTTTTATTTCATGTGGGGGATCAATTTCAACATTGTAAAGGATAAAAGAATCCATATCTAAATGTACTGAGTAGATAGAGAAATTTTGGGGTTTCTCTTGACTACTTACTACATACTTCATTAAGGTTTATCTGTATAGTTTCTTGGGTTGACCAAACATTGAAATAGTAGCGTAAGACATGTCTAACTATAGAGATCCTTGAAGCTTTGCACCCCAAGATCTAGACAATAACACGCCATACTTTGGTGGCATATCAGCTACTACTATGTCCATTAAGATGGTTTTGGCAGGATATTGGACTAGTGATACACATAAGTCTTTGATTAAACCTAAACATTTGACCTGACTTGAATCAAATGAGAAAAGGTCTTTATATGGCCTGGTGATGTCAAGGTCTAGTCTCTCCATTACCGATTTAGGCATTAAGTTATGAGAAGCACCAGAATTAAACATGGCATTATGAAGTACTTTATCATGTATGTTTAAACTTACATAGAAAGGAGGAACTTCTCCCTCTATTGTTTTTCCATTTACTCCAGGGCCAAATATCAATTCAGACTGGTCATCAAAAACATTCACTGAATCTTCGTTCACAGAAATTTTGATTGATCTGCTGATTTGACTTCTGTAGACATCATGTTTAGCTAATTTTGATAATGGAACAACTATCTTTAGTTTACCTACTTTTGTCTCAAGATTAAAAGGTTTTTCAGTCTGAGTTCTTGTATTTCGGACAGCTAGATTTTCTGCGTTTCTCTCATCTTCAGGAGTGGGATTATGGGTTGAAGTTGTTTCCAAATCAAGTTCTAGAGGCTCTCATACTTTTCCTTTAGAAGGAATATAAGTGGAAGGTTGTTTGTTCTTTGGTTGATTATCTGATACATCTTCAACAATTGGGTTATTAGGGTTAGGATATGTTCTAGAAAGTATATGTACAGGGGGGGTACTAATCTTACCTTTGTTAGGCTGCTTGGTACCTTTCTATTTATTGTTTTCAGAGACATATATTCTTCTGCTCCTCAGATTGTATTGTTTTTGGACTTCATAAATGGTTGTATCATATCCCTCCCTAAAGTCAAATGATTCACCTGACTGAGTTTGGAATTGTTTAAGAATGTGAGCTTCCTGATCCTCTTGGGTCAAGAAAACTTGTCGTTCATTGTTGAGTCCCATCAAATTAATTTGAGTGTCTTATGTTGGTTCATCAGAATTTGAGGCTTCAACATAATTTTCTTGAAATGGGGGCCTAATATTTTGGTCAAGCCCTGTCTTTCCAGTGTTAGGGTTTTGGTTCTTCCTGAAATTTGGATTTCTCCCAGTATTGCTTGGTTGACCATCCCAAGGGGATTTTCTCTCGATTGTTTCTACTCTATCTCCAAGTCTATCCATTCCTTTAATAATAGCATCTAATTTCTATTCAAAGGTAGAAGGTTATTCTTTGAAAGGTGTCCTCCTTTCAGCTCTAGCTCTAGATCGTTTAGAAATCAGGTTGGCCTCAACGCTGACAACTATACTCTGCATCTCTTCTAAGTTTCGAGGAGCTCTTTCCCTAAGTCGGTATGCCATATGAGAATCAAATGCATTAGGGAATTTGATCAAGGCCAAATCTGGAGGAGATCTGAGATTTTGAGGAATAGCATTGTAGACATTATTGAATCTGGTACAGTAATCTTAGACAGTTTCTTGTGTGCCTCTTCTTAGGTTTTCATATTCTGATAAAATGTGGAGAGGATATTTCTTCTTTTCCCATCTATTCAAGAAAGTCTGATAAAGAGCTTGTGGTTCATTGATACTGTTTGTAGGGAGGGCTCTAAACCAGGTTCTAACATCTCCAGTTAAACTTTGCACAAATACTTTCATTCTAATATCATCAGCATAAACCTCATATATTTCAAAATAGTCAGTCATTTTCTTGGTATGTTGTTGAGCTTTGTAAGTTCCAATACCTTCAAAAGAAGTGATTTTACTTTGATAGTCTTGGGGAATGACCCCTGGATTGGCAGGTAAGTGCAGGGGAGTATATCGGTTTGCCATGGTTGTAGAAATAGATGTGACAACTGGGGGAGTAGGGATAACAATGGGAATGTGTGTTGTAGATGGGGGAGTGGAAAGGGTAGTTTGAGGTGTTGATGGTGAACTTGGAGAACCTGTAGTAATCACAGAAAGGTTTGGTGTTCTTTCAGAGGTAAGCTCAGATTGAATGGAGTTCTGCAAATTTATGTCAAGGTGTGAAGTAACAACTTCAAGCTGCAAATTTTCAATGAATATTGGATCTTGAACTATGTGGGTTAACCCAGATTCTGAAAAGGTCACAAATAAAGAGTTTTCAAAATACTCATCAAAAGGCTTGTCCTCAAGGTAGATCCACTTCACAGGACAGGATCTTGATCTATATAGAGGCCGAGAACTAGCAGAATTTTCTTAGCTCTCTTGTCTTCTAAGAATCCTAGGAATCAGATTAGGATTTTCAAACACAGGTGGGGGATTTGGATCCGGATTCGATCTGGTGTAATGAATCCCTTCTGAAGCCAGGTTTCTAGGTGTGTTTTTGGTTTTTTCTTGAAATAGATTTGACAATACAACAGTATCTTTAAGAGGTTTTAGATGTGGAAGTTTTGAACTTTCTTAAAGAATCATTTGAAAAAAGGAACTCATCAAGTATTTGAAACCAATTGTCCAATCTATAAGCTAGACTGGAGATAGACTGAAGTAGCATTCATTTACTTCTACAATTGCAAAGCAAAAGCATTTCAAAGGCTACCTGGCTAACTTCAGGCTCCATCTGTAGCTTATATAGAAAACAGTAGTAACAAACAAATTATTCAGTTCCCCAGTGGAGTTGCCATTGACGTTATCACTCATGTTTTACCAAAAGTTGTAAGAAAGGGAAAGGAGGCCGAGGTAACCATAAACCGATCTTTTAGATACAGAATCTAGCCAATCTGTATCCAAAGAGGGCTCTCTCTTTATGATTTAGCTTTGTTTTTTAAAGGTATTAGGCTAGTTATGAAGTTAAAGGGTTTTGTTTGAGTTTGGGTGGTGAGATTCAATAGAGCAGAGAGGTAAAACAGAGTAGTTCAGTCCATTGGGCTAATGGCGTCAAAGAAGATGGCTTTCTAGATTTGGTTTCTTAACAAAGGATGGTTCCATAGAGCAGGGTAGTCAAACAGGGAACAAATAAAGACATGAAACAGATGGAATGGGCTCAAATGGGGTGAAGGGCTATTGAGAATCCTTCAACCTATTTAAAGAGGGAAATTTGATGATTACTGATAAGGAGCAGTTAAGTATTCTTTAGCAAATAATCAACATGAAAGAATTAGGAAACAATAGCAATTAAGATTTCACTGTTTATCCTAATTCTGAAGAAAACACAGAGAACAATAATGACTTGAAAACAGAGTGCAATCTAGCATATTCTAAAATTAAATCTTTTCTTTATCATTCAGATTGTGAAACACAGATGATATAATAAATTAAGAAAACTTTAAAACACAAAGATATAGAGGACTTATTGATCCAGTCGTTGATTCAAGAAGTCTGTGAGAAGTCCTCTGCTTCAATTCTTCATCTAGTAAGGCATGCAACAATTGATTCCAATAGCTCTTTATTCCAAAAATTCAATATTACAGCAAAGTCTAGGAATCCACCCACAATACTCCAATTGAGGGGGTATTTATGCAGAAAATTATACAACAAATATCTCAGTGAGATAATATCTAGGATGACTAATAATAGCTTACAAGAAATAGAAACAGCTAGCCTTGAAAATAGGGAAAAGATGAACTGATGTTGTGCTGGTCTTCTTTTTGGTGAATGTGCTGGAGGCAGGCCCTAGGATTCGGCTTGCAGCTGACTTCTTCAGTTACTTTGTGCTGGCTGCCCTGTCTTTACTGATACTCTTCGACACTAATTTGATACACTTTGACTGTTTACCCTGTTCATCTCTGTCTGGTAGATAACTCTATCTGATAAATAGCTCAACATTTAACTTTTACCCAAGGGTGAAATTTTAACAATATTTCCAACATATTTTCCATGAGGAACGTTGAGGGGTGAAACCTTTCAGGGTTACAAGGGGTTTTCTTTAGTTTCTTTGTATTTTCAAACCGGAATTCGGGCCTTCTGCATTGAAGAAGGAAATAGTACACTGACAGGTTGAAATGGCAACTCAGAGCTCGTGGTGTAGCTCTTCTAGTCGGGTGCCGGTTTGAAACTGGACTGCTGGCCTCAGTCGTTGTTTCTGCCTAGAAATACTGGACGTAGCAAACAGCAACAAAAATGGCATTTTATTCATTTTATTCAGCAAAACAACAGTTGGTGGGAGTTTTTGGCATTTATCAGGCAGATGACATCAACGGAGGTGGATGACGTCAGTCGACGATGGATGATGTCAGCGGAGGTGCATGACATCAGCAGATGACATCAGCGGAAGGCAGTAAGAAGTTTGATCACACCGCTTCTAGGGTTGGGTGGTTTTGGGTGGAGGGTGAGCGAGCATGTTGAATGGGCAACGCGTGGCAGAGGTACGGCAAAAAACCGTCGGGCAATCGCGAGCTATCACGCAGTCAAAAAGGGGGTCGTGATATCGTTTTCAACCGTTGGATGTGAAGATGGAGATCGGACAGCTGACGGGTGTCGAAGATGGCGGGGAGTTAATTTGTGGGCCCGAAACAAATAAATAATGTTTTAATCATTTTGGGGCCGATTTTATTGGTCGGGGCTTGGTTATTAATTAACCCGGATGGTTAATTAATTCCTTTGTCATGCAGCGAAGAGGTTATTAATAAACTGCGGATTAGTTTATTAATCCCTGTTTAAATGTATGATTATGACCAGGGGAGGGAAATGTATTATATCGGGGTTTTTAATATATCTATGTAATACAGGATGGGTAGTAAGGCAGGATTTATATAATAAGAGTTAAAATTAATATGACTTCAAAACGAAAGAGCTAAGCTAAACTTACATTTAAACATAGGTTTTGAAGGGAAAAAAGGGTTTAAATGAGAACATTTGCCATTTTCCTAAGTAAAAGAGGAATTCACTTAGGCAATATTTATGAAATGCAATGAGTGGTTTTATGAGTGATATTAAGCACTTAGTCTTTTCATAGACCCGAATACTTAGGGGAAATTAGTGAATGATTAGGGAAAAGTATGAAGGGGAATTAGTTATTTAACCTCGTCTTGCTTGAGCTGCATCAAGTATAATGTTTTTCGGGCACTTGTGATAGAGATAAAGATTAACACGTTTAAATACATAATCTATCACAAATATCATTTTGCAACACCATCTACCTACCCTGCCTACTTTGGCCTAGCATTTTTTCTTCTTTATTTCGGTGCACTTAGACTGGCAAACCCTTATCAATCTTCTTTTTCTTTTCATAGCAAGCCTACCTAAGTCTGCACTTATTACATTCAAGGGCTCAGATTAAACTGATGAGCTCCTTTGCTTCTCTACCTATCTACTTATCTGCCAAGATTAAACATTTTGGTCAGATTTTATTCTTTATCTCTAAAACGGGAAATTTAAATATGAACTAGCCAAGATTAAGTTGTTTGGCCATTCATCAATTGTGGCATAAATTAACAAGCTGCACACAATGCTTATTACAGAAAATGAAAAAGTAGTGGCATTTTGGACTTGCACACTTTCCTGGTCTATTTTTGTTTGGGGTTCATTTCTTTCACTTTTTTGACCATTTTATTCTTTTTACCCTTTGATTTTTCTTTTAGGGTATACCCTCTTTACATTTTTTACATTTTTTAAAATTTTTGATAATATGGAAAACCTTTGCAACACGGAAAGGAATGAACATATTACAGAGCTCATCAAGTCAATCATGAAATATGACACCTATTGGTATAGGAGTATAACAGTGGCTCCACTTGGGGATGGCTTTTCCTGGTGGAAAGTCAAGAACAGCAGGTCAGATGGCCTTCTGAATAACTTAGACTATGCTCTGAAACCTCCTTTTGCTGGTTGCTTTATTGTATATATGACAACACACTTGCGAAGCTTAGGACCTTCTCTTCGAGCTTCAACTACAGCAAGTTACTATCCAATCCAAACTGTGACATTATTAAGGATATAGTATGTACATGTTAGAGTCAAACTACATTAAAAAAATGGATCAAAGTAATGTTTCAGCATTCGTCCTTCTTCTGTTTCTGTACCATCCAGGCATTTCAGAAAGTAAGTATTTTTCCCTTGCAATGCCTAGACTATAAATGGCCCTTTCCACAGGAAGTCAAACTTCCCATGTTTTCCTTTGTCTTCTCTCCTAGAATCCCATCTTATAACTTTGTCTCCAAGGTAGAAGTCTTCTGCTTTGGTCCTTTTATCAAATATTTTCTTGAGTTTTTCTTGTAACACCTGGGATCTTTGGTGCACTTCTTCTCTGGTCTGCTGCAAATGGATGGTCTGATTTATTCTTCTTTGAATGTCATTGGGTTCTACCTGAGATTATTGCAGTAATTTCATTACAGGAACTCCTAAAGATGAAGGAAATACAACCTCCATGCCATAAACTAACTCATAAGGGCTAGTTCCAATAGATCTCTTTGTAGTAAGTCTGTCTACCCATAGTGCATTTGTAAGTTTCTTGTGCCAATTTTTTTTGTTCTCTTCCAACAATTTCTTAATAATATTAATCAATCTTTTATTGGACGATTCAGCTAGACCATTACCTTGAGGGTAATAGGCTATGGAAAGGCCTAAAGTGATATGGTATTTGTTACATAAATTTATCATTTTCTTGGACTTGAAGGCAGCAGCATTATCGGTTATGATCTTTTCAGGACAGACAAATCTAGACAATATGTTGGTTTCTAAGAATCCTATAATCACTGTATCATTGGCTTGTCTAGAAGGAATGGCTACTATCCATTTAGTGAAATAGTCTGTGGCAGTGAGGATCCATTTATGTTGGCCAGAAGAGCGAGGAAGGATTTCTCCAATGAAGTCCAAGCCCCATTGTTGAAATGGATTTTCAGTGGAAATTGGTCTCAAGGGTAAGGGTAACAGTTTCCTTTTGCCTTCAAAAATTTGGCATTTGTGGCAAACAGTGACAAACTTCTTTACATCAGCGAGCAAGGTTGGCCAGTAAAATCTAGCCCTTAGGATTTTGTCTGCAGTTGATTTCCAGTAAAGGTGTCCACCGCAATCCCCTGCATGAAATTCTTTGAGAACCTTGTTAGCTTCTTCTTTTATTAAACAATTCAATAGAATACCTTCATGATTTTTCCAAAAGAGAGCATTATCTAAAATATAGAATTTTGAAGCTTTCATCTTTAAAAACCTTTTTTTTGTTCTGGATAACCCTGGAGGAGCCTACAGGTTTAATAATACATGAGTTATATCAGCATGCCAAGGTGATTCTAAGAAGGCCTGGCTAATTTGTGGAGTTGCCATCTCCTGTTCATTATCCAATTCATTAATATCCAGGGCTTGAAAGTTTGTTTCAGTCATGAGTTTATCCAATCCCTGTCCTTTTATAAGCTTTGTAGGTTTTATTTCAATATCATACTCTAGTATATTAGCTATCCATTTACCTCGTTTGCCTTCAATTCCATCCTGAGTCAGGATGTCTTTGACAACAGCATTTGGTACATAATCTATTACATGGGAGTACAATATATAGACTCTGAAGTCTTTAATAGCTTTCACAAGTGCAAAAGCTTGTTTTTCCATGATTTTGTAATTTAGAGGTGCATCTCTAAGTGCTTTACTGAAAAAGGCTATGGGTTTTTCACATCCTTGATCATCTTTTTGCAGTAAAACAGCTGCTATAGTGTGTTCTGATGCAAATGAGAAAATTATGAAGTCTCTATCGAACTTTGGACTTGTAAGGATTGGTGTTCTGGTAAAAGCCATTTTAATTTCTTCAAATGCTTGTTTGGCTTCTACTGTCCATTTAACCTTTGAATCCTTTTTTAACATATTGTTCAACAATCTACTTAATTCAGCCAAAATAGATATGAATGACTTAAAAAGTTAATCTTTCCTAGGAAAGCTTGAAGTTCTTTGACATTTCTAGGGTGGGGTCTTTGCATAATAGCTTCTATTCTAGCAGGATCAATTCTGATGCCATCTTTGGAGATAATATGGCCTAACAGTTTGCCTTCTTCTAGACCAAACAAATACTTTTTAGGATTTAATGAAATACCATACTTTCTGCATTTTAAAAACACTTGTTTGAGATGATCTAAATGTTGCTGATCTGATTTGGAAAATACAGTCAGGTCATCTAGATATATAACCAGAAAATCATGAATTTCTTTTGCAAAAGCTATGTCCATTGCTCTTTGAAAGGTTGCCCCTGAATTCTTAAGTCCGAATGGCATTTTAACATATTTTAATGTACCCCATGGTGTTGTAAATGCGGTCTTTTCCTGGTCATCAGGATGAACCAGGATCTGATTGTAACCTCAAAACCCATCCAAAAGTGAGATCCTAGAAGCACCTATTACCCTTTGTAAAATATGATCCATCTTAGGTAAAGGGTAATTGTCTTTCAAAGAAACCTTGTTTACATTTCTTAAATCAACACATAATCTGATTTCTCCTGTTTTCTTCCTGGTAGGCATTAAATTACACACCCACTCTGAAAATCTAATTGGAGCAATTATCTGTGGATCATGCATTCGTTTGATTTCTTTTTCAATTGAAGGAATTAGTACAGGATTAATTCTTCTGAACTTTTGTTTGAACGATTTTTTATTTTCCTTGAGGGGTATTGTATGTTGAATTACATAGGTGTCAGAAGACTTCAAGTCTTCATAGCTCCAGGCAAAAACATCCTGGAATTCTTTGATTAGTTCAACATACTTAAGTTTTTGATCAGGGGGCAAAGATTGGGACAATTTTACCATTTTTGTTTTTGGTGAATGTGTTGGAGGCAGGCCCTAGGATTCGGCTTGCAGCTGACTTCTTCAGTTACTCTGTGCTAGTTGCCCTGTCTTTACTGATACTCTTTAACTGCTTTGATACTCTTCGACACTGATCTGATACACTTTGACTGTTTACCCTGTTCATATTTTTCTGGTAGACAACTCTGTCTGATAAATAGCTCAACATTTAACTTTTACCAAGGGGTGAAATTTTAACAATATTTCCAACATATTTTCTGTGAGGAATGTTGAGGGGTGAAACCTTTCAGGGTTACAAGGGGTTTTCTTTAGTTTCTTTGTATTTTCAAACCGAAATTCAGGCCTTCCGCGTTGAAGAAGGAAACAGTACACTGATAGGTTGAAATGGAAGCTCGGAGCTCCTAGTGTAGCTCTTCTAGTCGGGCACTGGTTTGAAACTGGACTGCTGGCCTCGGTCGTCGTTTCTACCTGGAAATACTAGACGCAGCGAACAGCAACAAAAATGGCGTTTTATTTATTTTATTCAGCAAAACAACGGTTGGCGGGAGTTTTTGGTGTTTATCGGGCGGATGACGTCAGTGGAGGACGGATGATGTCATCGGAGGCGGATGACATCAACAGATGTGGATGACATCAGCGGATGACGTCAATGGACCAGACCTAATGTTAGCAGAAGGCGGTAAGCGGTTTGATCGCACCGCTTTTGGGGATGGATGGTTTTGGGCGGAGGGTGAGTGAGCATGTTGAATGGGCGACGCGTGGCAGAGGTACGGTAGAAAACCGCAGGGCGATCGTGAGTTATCGTCCGATAAAAAGGGGGGTCGCAATATTGTTTTTGGTTGTTGGATTTGAAGGTGGAGATCGGACGACTGACAGGTGTCGGAGATGGCGGGGAGTTAATTTGCGTGCCCGAAACAAATAAATAATGTTTTAATCATTTTGGGGCCGATTTTATTAGTCGGGGCTTGGTTATTAATTAACCCAGATGGTTAATTAATTCCTTTGTCATGCAGCGGGGAGGTTATTAATAAACTACGGATTAGTTTATTAATCCCTGTTTAAATGTATGATTATGACCAGGGGCAGGAAATGTATTATATCAGGTTTTTTAATATATCTATATAATACGGGATGGGTAGTAAGGCGGGATTTATATAATAAGAGTTAAAATTTATATGACTTCAAAACGAAAGCGCTAAGCTAAACTTACATTTAAACTTAGGCTTTGAAGGGGGAAAAGGGTTTATATGAGAACATTTTCCATTTTCCTAAGTAAAATAAGAATTCACATAGGTAATCTTTATGAAATGGAATGAGTGGGTTTATGAGTGATATTAAGCACTTAGTCTTTTCATAGAGTTGAATACTTAGGGGAAATTAGTGAATGATTAGGGAAAAGTATGAAGGGGAGTTAGTTATTTAACCTCGTCTTGCTTGAGCTGCATCAGGTATAATGTTTATCGGGCACTTGTGATAGAGATAAATATTAATACATTTAGAGACATAATCTATCACAAGTATCATTTTGCAACACCATCTACCTACCCTGCCTACTTTGGCCTAGCATTTTTTCTTCTTTATTTGGGTGCACTTAGACTGGAAAACCCTTATCAATCTTCTTTTTCTTTTCATAGCAAGCCTACCTAAGTCTGCACTTATTACATTCAAGGGCTCAGATTAAACTGATGAGCTCCTTTGCTTCTCTACCTATCTACTTATCTGCCAAGATTAAACAGTTTGGTGAGATTTTATTCTCTAAAACAGGAAATTTAAATATGAACTAGCCAAGATTAAGTTGTTTGGCCATTCATCAATTGTGGCATAAATTAATAAGCTACACACAATGCTTATTACAGAAAATGAAAAAGTAGTGGCATTTTGGACTTGCACACTTTCCTGGTCTATTTTTGTTTGGGGTTCATTTCTTTCACCTTTTTGACCATTTTATTCTTTTTACCCTTTGATTTTTCTTTTAGGGTATACCCTCTTTACATTTTTTACATTTTTTGAAATTTTTGATAATATGGAAAACCTTTGCAACATGGAAAGGAATGAACATATTACAGAGCTCATCAAGTCAATCATGAAATATGACACCTATTGGTATAGGAGTATAACACTATGATTAGCGCCATCGGCAAAGCCAATTTAAGTTTGGGGGAGTGTCGACATGTGAAAATCAAGTGTAATACAAGATAAGCAAGAGAAGTAGCAGAAAATCATAAAATTATGCTAACATTTCCACACACAAAATATGATACAACAATGTACAAATTCTTCATGGAGTGAATTAAGCATATTATTTCTTCAGGTAAAGACCATTTCTAGGCTTTCTTAAATAAATTTCATCATAATAAACTATCTCATAAGCCCCTTTTTCTAGTACACGTTTTACAATATAAGGACCATGCCACATGGACTTGAATTTACCAGCACCTAATTTATCGTGCTCTTAATCATAAACAAAGACTAGGTCACCTTCTGAATATGAGTGAGGATTTACATTTTGATCAAAATGTACCTTAACTTGTTTCTTATGAGTCTCATTAGCTAATGCAACATCATGACAAGTCTCATTTATTTGTGCTAAGAACAAAAAATGTTCCTTCTCCATAAAAGGCTAGTAATAATTTGTTTTCTAGTTTTAATGACAGTGTTTCACATTCAATAGGCAAGATTGCTTCCACACTGTAAACCAGCAACAAGGGAGTAAAACTAGTCGATGTTTTTGCTGAGGTATGATGTTTAATCAATTTAGTGTCCTAAATTGCTTTGCATAAATTATCAACTGAGGTTCGTAAGCTGATGAAGTGTAGTGTATTGTATGTGCTTATTTACCCATTCTTACTTCATTGTTTTGTATTTTATATTGTTTTGAGGGTTTTTGTTCTTTGATTCCTAATGATGTACAATTTAAACTATGAAAAAATGAATCTAAACTTCCTAAAGGTGAACCCAAGAGCTTAAAACTAGTCAAAATCTACGTTAAAAGAAGAAAAAAACAGAGCATCTGTCCTATCTTGTCATCTAATCCTAATTCATGAATCTAATTCTTAAAACCAAAAGGTAAAGTTGTAAGTCATGTTGAAATAAATACAAGGAATGAAATTAACTAAAGTACTTCTAGTTACTCTAACCTTCAATTTTGAAAATTAACCTCCTTGAGATGGAATTCAAGCAACTTCTGTACTTCATGATCTAGAAAAACTAAATAAAAACATGCAGAAAGTAACTAATTGGTTTCAACCCTTATGTAAAGTGAATTTTTGACCGTTTAGTTTAGGATGGATATCAACTTGAAATGGTGATCAAAAACATTCACTAATACAGTGCATTGACAATCTAAACTAGGAAATAAATAACAAAAAAAGTGAGTAAACTAATCAACAATGCATCCTCATTACTTTCAATCTTACTCTATTTAGAAACAAAGTTGTTTCCTTTATGAAATGGATCGGAGAAACAAGACTACACAATTGAATTCTAACATTATGCTACTGATCAGAACTAAAAGAAATTAAACTACAAGAAATTAACCTAAGTTACAAACACTGCTAAAAGAAAATGATGAAATTAAAACTGAACAAACAAAACAAATGAAAAGAAAACCTCCTTCAGCGCAGGGGCCCTCTGCAACTGACTGGGTTGAGCTTCTAACTTAATTCAAAATTCTCCTTCAAATGATCATCAGTCAACACACGGCTTTGTATTATAAAACAGGAACAAAAGTCCAAAATTATAGAGCTGATAAGTCTAAACTTAATACATCAAAAACTTCAAACCCTTTCCAGTTCTGTACAACTGGTATTTAAAAGAAAATATTCATAACTGTCTTTTGAGGAAAATTAGCTACAGGTGGTCTACACGTATCACAACCGGTCTGCGTAAATGTTTGATCAGCTACAGGTGACTTGAATTCGAACAAGGTGGTTGCACAGAACCATTGACACAGGTGGCTGATCCGAGTTAATGCTTCAACAAAATTGTTGGATTTATAAATTAACTACGAAAGGGTGGACAAAGAGTCTTATTGCTTCCAGGTTTTCATATATTTGGCTCCACCTTTGACTGTGGTCTTGAGTTGGTTTTTTTATTGATCTGGGCTGGGTGACTAAGATAGGATCCATGTTGAGATGATTCCAAAGATGCCCATGTGGCTGGTTTCTTCATTTGACACCTGTAACCTGCTAAACCATCGAAGTAGATACGGAACACACAATTAGCTGCAGAATATGCTATGTTCAGTAGCTAATTTGCAAAAAATTATTCAAATAGAAGAAACATAAAAGTATAACATGTTAATCATTTAATGTCCTCCTTGAGACAAAATCTATCATTTATCAGTGATGGGGATCTATCTTTTTATGGAAAACAAGGGAAAGAAGTGAGAAAAGTTGTCAAGGAGAGGGTAATTCTGAGGTTCAACATATGATATACCTGCAAGGATAGAAAAAGCATCATATGCCAATTTCATTCATGAATTCCGACAATCTGTTTAATCATGGTAGTCAAAACCTTATTTACAACTTCTAGTTGGCCATTTTTCTATGGGTAATATGGAGTAGAATTGTCATGACGCAAGCCTAGCTTCATAGTAAGTTCATACATCATAAAATTTTGAAAATGGCTACCATGGTCTGTGGCGATGGCTTGTGGAACACCAAACCTAGCAATCACATGTTTGGATATGAAAATAACTACAATTTTGCTATCATCATTATATGTAGGCATTGCCTAGGCCCATTTCATAAAATAATACACTGTTAGGATAATGTACCCATGCCCCCCAGCTGAGTGAGGGTTACATGTAAGGAAATCGATGCCCCATTTTGCAAAAGGACTGAAAACAATGATTGGGTGAAGAGGAGATGGAGGTGCACATATTTTACGATCGTAGATTTGGCAATTGTGGCATTTTTGGACCACATTTATACAATATTTGAACATCGAAGGCCATAAATACCCAGTGCACAAAATATTTTGGGCAGTGGCAAACCCTGACATATGACCACCACAGGCTCTAGAATGACATTCATTCAATTCTTTTTTGGCTTCCTCATGATTCAAACATCATCTAAATATGGAAACATCACCACGACGATAAAGTGTATCGCCAACAATAGTGTATTGTTGGGATTGGTACCAAATACGACAATGGTCGATTCGAGTCAATTATGGCTGAAAATTATGGGTTTGAAGATACACAATAATATCTCCATACCATGGGTCTAAAGTACTAATAAGAAATACATATTCATCTAGAAGAGATTCCTCTACCATGGTTTCCATCTCAGTATTGGGAAAGTCACATAACAATTCAACAAACACCAATGATTTCTTAGACTTAGATTCTATGAATTCTAAATCAAATTCTTGCAGGATAACTAGTGGGTTCTAGTATTGCAGCAATAATGCTGCAACTCCTGGGACTCCCTTCTTTACTTTTATCAACCTGGTAGTTCATAACAAACTTGGAAGCGATGGTGCTATATGCACAAGTACTAGCTCTTGCCGCAGGCTGTCACTTGATCAGCTGGCACAAGTCCGCTAGGAGCTTAAGCCAACTTCTATGAGCTCTCAGAAGAAGCTTTTAACTGTGATGGATGAAAGCTAACTCTAAGGAGGCTAATCTATTTGCAGAAAGAAACTAAAAGCTGAAAGGAAATGCAAACCCTAGCAAACCCTAGTTTTACCGACTAACCCTACTGGTGCAAGAAAAGAGATGAAAGCTGTTGAAATGGATGCCATTGACTCTTGGAAAGGTAAAATGCATGTTTCTAAGCTACTTTTGAAGTAAAATTTGGAAAAAACATCTTTTTGTATTTTTGAGTAATTTTGCAGAATTATTATGCATGTGCTTTAACTATTTTTTACTATGCAGAGGTTGATTGGCGAAAGGAAATGGAGCGGTCACTTGCAGGAAGTTGGGAAGGTGAGAAAAGGGCCTAAGGGGTCCCTAGCACCCTTCCAGAGAGTTTCACAGTGATCAGATCTCGATAAACTGCCCATGTGATCTTCTACAGGAAGTCTGCAGGGGTTCTACAGGATGTTCTACAGGAAGAGCCAAGAGAGGATTTTTGAGGGTTGATGGAGGAAAACCGGTGGGAAAGTGGAAATGGAGGTTGGATGAGGCTGTGAAGAGGTCTAGGACCTGGTAAATGAGGCTAGGGAGCGATGAATATGGTTTTATTTGTTCAAGGATGGAGGGAGCAATGTTGTACAAAAAATGAAGAACTTAGGTCAAACTGGCATAGTGTGGTGATGAACGGAAGGAATCCGGAATCTGGGGTTCGAGCAAGTGGTGTGAGGAAGGAAGGATAGGAAGGGATGGATTACAGGTGCTCTGCACACTATTTCTCCAAACTAATCAAAGAAAGACTAAAAACATCAGAGATCGATCTACTTTGACCTATTCTGACCTAAAAACCAGAAATCATGGTGGACAGAAGTTTATTGGCAGAAAATCATGTAAGACAACTATGAAAACCAAGCAAGAACATATCTAGGCATTTCATCAAAACTGGTATCAACTTCCCTAACTAAAAATCTAACACTTCCGATTGCATGGAAAGGCAAAACAGTTTTTTGTGGCAGCAAGTATGCCTTGGTCTCAACTCATGGTCCCAAGGAGGGAGAGATGAGATCAAGGATTGCTTGGTGGCCTTTTTGCAGGTCTTTTCCTTCACCAAACTATCAAAACAACCTAAAGCATGAAAAGCTATTTCAATCATCAAAAAGCAACCTAAATAACAAAACAATATGTTAATCTAAGTAGCAGAAATTATTCTAGGAATGTAGCAAAAACATATAAAAGTACGCAAAAGGAGGTATTGGCACTTGGGTTGGGCCCAACCCTAAGAGATACAGCCTCCTAAAAGAAGCTCAGAGCTGATGCAAAGTGAAACTGATCTCCATTACTCAAAAAATAACCATGTCACAAAACCATTTACAACAAAAGCTCGAAAATGAGCTGAAAGGCAGAGCAGCACTAAAGTGCAAAAATACAACTATTAAAGAGCTAAACCACGAAGGATGGAAGCCTTCCTACTTATCACCACGAGGACCTCCAACATCCCTCCTTAACTCAAGGGGCTTGGCTGCTCAAAACTACAAGTAATCAGCCACTTCACAAAAGTTGCTTAGCTGCCCTTTGGAATCATCTTCGGTGGGTTGCTGAACTCTAAGCTGATGGTGGAGAACTCGAGGAAGGGTCCATTTAGTGGAGACATCCTTCCTACAAATCCTCGGCCTTGTTCCCTCGTATTTGGCTATCAACTGGCTCATAAACTCTTGACCTTGGTCCAAAAGATGTCCAAAAATATGCAATAAGCATGTATTAGACTTCATGGTCAAGTGACTATTCTCATTCATTCAATTAACATAATTATACACAAAAGCATGCATAAACTATGAAGAATGGTGGATTAATGGAGAATAATAGGCAAAATGAGCCCAACAAGTTACCAATTTTTGGGGCTCATCATCACCCCCCTGCTAAATGTGTTGCTCATCCTCTGAGCAACTAATCCAACTCATCATCTTTGATTGCTTTGACTACCTCTCTAACATCCCAGGCCTCTGAGGTGATGTCCTCTTTTTGGTCATGAAACCCTGCTTTTCTCCCTACTTCCTCCCATTTCCTGTACTCTTTTTCTTCTTTGACCCCTTCCAACAGTCCTAAAAGCAATGGAGGACTAAACTTTAGGCCGATCCAGTTGGCCTACAGATTTTTCATTGACTATTTATAGAGTGGTACTCTTGCCAAGGCCTCCCTCATCCTTGTTGGGGAGTGGTATTCTCTGATTTTCAGACTGTGGGACAGTGTGTTCCATTTTCTTGTGCAAGCATGAATGCAATTATCCCCCAATAGTCTTTCCATGTCCTCAAAGTGAGCAATGGCCTGAGCTTGTCTTTCAATGTAATCTAGGTGAACCTGGGGGTTGTTGGCAAGTTGTTGATGGGCATACACTAAAGCTAAGGGATCGTCTGGTTCTACTCTAATCATGAGTGGCTCCTATAGCTCCCTGTCCATAACATTCCAAATTTTTGCTGCCCTCTTTTCCTCATGGTTTAACCAAGAGGCCATTTCCATGAGTTGCACATCTCCCAATGCAGCATTGGGGTCCCACAAATTCATGTTTGGAAGGGCCAAGTTGTGTAAATAGAATTATGATAACTTGGGCTTTTCTTTTGCTAAGTTGTTGTCACACAAAGCCATGAATTGATGGTAATTCTGAATGGAATGGTGCCCCTTTGGGCCAAGGTGTTAATTTGGAATTGCAACCATTAATCTTTAAGATATAAGGCATATGACTTAGCAGGTTGCCTACATTGTAAGGCTTCTACTGCCCAGCTGGCCATGCAGGCCAGTTGGGCCTCTTTCTCTTGCATCTGTTGCTTTAGGGATTGTATTTCCTTTGCTTCCTGTGACTCATTTCCTGTAGCAATTTTGTTAGTGCCTCAACCTCAGCCTGTAGCTTTTCCACTTTCTGATGTTCATCATATGCTTCCTTTTCTATCGGAGGCCCTTCTTGCTGCTACTGTTCTCCCAAAATGGAGGGCCTATCTTCCTTAGGACTTCCCTGTAGCTGCAACTATTTTCTTAGCAGCTCATTCTCCTCCTGCAGCTGGGCTCTTTTGCAACTTTCTACATGCCTGACCATGGCTAGTTCTCCTCTTAACTCTTTTAACTTCTCCTCCATGTGGCCTATGTCCTCAATTCCCTTAGATTTTGTAATTTTCATCTATGTGTGTGTTCTGATCCTCTCTTGTTCTAATGTAAGGAAGAGTGGCACAGCAAATTTTTGTGGGATGATTTTCCCACCCTCTAACAGGTTGTAGTATCAGACCAAGCTAGGCTGAGGGCTTGGTTCCAGTATCTCCTTGGTCTTTCCCTCTCCCTGCGATGATTTGGCTGTCTTTTCCTCCAATTTCTCAGTCCTTTTAACTTAGCCAAAGTTTCCTGTAGAGATGTCTCGGCTTCCTGTAGAGCTATCTTTGAGTCCATCATCTTAATTCTCTCTCTATAGGTGGAGGTTTTTGGGCTTCCTCGTTCATAGGTGATAGACATCTTTGAAGGAGACTCTTCTTTTGGTTAGGCTATTGTGTCCTGAATGACAATTGGCTCTTTTAACTGTGGCTGGGGTTTGCCCACTTTTATCCGTGTGCTCCTCCTTGCCTTAAAGTACATGGAGGCTTGGCTCTTTCTCTTCCCTTTTTTTTTGGAGGTGTGCTTAAGGCAGCAAGCACAGCTGCTGCCTCCCTTGCCAATATCTCAGGTGATTTCTCCTCTTGCTGTTCTTTTTCCCTGCTTCCTATAGAAATCCTTGTGTCAACTGTTTCTGTTTGTGTTGCTGAGATTTCAGGGTGTGTCTTTTCCTTTTGTTTCTGTGTGCCTGCTTTGGCTGTGGCAGCCTTCATTTGGGCTTTTTCGGCCTTCTCTGTTCTACTCTGCATCCTCTTTTCCCATGGTGTTTTTGCTGTTGTTTCTTCCCCTGTTTTAGGCTCAGAAATCTGGCCCATTTCCCCTTTTTCTTTCTGTTCTTTTTGTGCTTGAATGTCCTGTGTTCCTTCACCATTGGTTTTGTCACCTTCCTCAGTGTGTTCTCCCCCCTCACTACTGGATGAGGTGATGTCTTCGGCCAGAATTTTGATATTGTCATCCCTGGACATGTTTCGGAAGGTCTCCCAAGATATGGGGACAGTGTAGGTGTGCAAAGCATCTTCCACCAATAGTTTGATGAGCCCATGATGGGCCAACTGATCTGGGATCCCTTCATTTAATTTTGTACCACATTCAATTAGTGACTGAAGAATAAAATAGGGAATTCTTAGTTTGTTGGCTGGAGGCAAATCAATCCCATGCCTTAGTTCACACAGCAACCTAAAATGATATCCATAGATGATGCTAAACCTTCCTTCACATGTGATGTACTTCATAATTTGGAAACTGACTTCACTCCAGAGAGGAGGCAAGCTGGTTCTTCTAACCCCATTTTTGTCTTCTACAGGATGCTCCGTGGGTAGAAAGAATGACTTCTTGGCAACTTGGCCCAATGATCTCTCTTCTTTGCTCCAAGGGAGCCCCAATGGTAGACCAGTAACTGCACTGATGAGCTCAGGGGTGAGTTCTAGGGTCAAACCCCTAAAACTAACTGTGGCATGTGTTTTTGATTGTGGTCTCAGGGACATTAAAAACTCCTCAGTTATCTCCTCATCATGACCCTGAATTTTGTCAAAGAAGGATATCCAATTTGCTCGGGTGAAAAGGTCCACCACCTCAGGATGCTCGTGCAGTTTGCTAGAGTCTGATGGTTCTTTCCTTATGAATCCTCCTGGCATGGTGAGAGTGCTCTTTTTATGCTTTAATCAGAAAAGGAAATGCCTTTTATGGTTTCCCCTGAACCCAAGAAGGAATTTCTCGAGTGTCCAATATCAACTAGCAACAATTGTTTGGTTTTAAGACTGTTTTCATCCAGAACTCGATTGTTTGCTTATGAAAAGACGAATTTGGTTTTTACAGATAGAGCACAAGGATCAAGTTTTCTTCTCAGCACATAGACAGATATGCAAATTCAAAAATTTTTACACACACAAGCTAGCCCGCATGGCTACATATATCTTCCCTACAAGAGAATTCAAAAAGGAAATGTGGAGGAGAATTTTGATGCAGAAAACTAGGAAACTCAGTGCAATACATAGGCAAACATTTTACTTCCAATACACAGGCAGATTTTTTTCTCTGATTTTCCAATCTGATGTTGCTCAATTCACCAACTTGCAAAAACACATCATGCATAGAGGATTTTTTCGAGCCTACCTCATTTGGAGCTCCAAATTTGACGAAAGATCCCAGGTTCTCCTGCTCTGGAAAGTTGTGCAGGTTTTCCTGTAGAAGGCCCCCGGTTCCTATAGAATGTCACTGTGCTGCTGAGTGAGCCTGATACGTGGGAGATTTTCAAAAACAAGCAGGAAAACCGGTGGAGGACGATTGGTTAATAGTTTTTGGAAGCGGAGGATGCGTACTCCAATCGAGGACGTTGCAAGTGCAAGATGAACAGAAGGTGGTGTAAGTTTCAGCCAGGCATCTTTTAACTGTGGTGTGATTCGTGGTGAGGGGATGAGGTGGCTGGACCGGACCGTTGATCCGATGTCACAGCCATAATTTCTCTGCGTGTTTCTGACCACCATCACCTCCTTTCTGCCGTTATCCGCCACCACCACTACCAGTCCCGACGATTTCTCCTGGAATGGACACTCCACACGTGCTGGCTGCACATTTCGTTGGAAATTTTGAATGTAACGGGGCTCGTTTGGATCCTGCGAGGATATGTAACTGGCCGAGGGTGGCCAGTTGACTGGCCACCGATTCCACTCAATCTGAACCATTCCCATAGGCATGCAACTTTTAAAATATAATTTATGCAATTGACGAATGAGTTTAGGCACTTACCTGTGTGGTCACGGCCGCGTTATGCAGACTTTGGGTTTTGGAACCACTCCTTCATTTGCTGCTACTTCATGCACGGGTTTTGGAACCCATTCTTTCATTCGTTGATGCTGCATGCACGGGTTCCGCTTAGCTTCGGCTGTTGCTGATATTTTCACATTCAAGGAGAGCCCTTTGCATGTCTCCTTTGTCGTTTTTGGCTGTCCCTGTCTCCAGAGTATGTCTTCCAGAGGGATCAGCTGCTACAGGATTCCTGTAGGATGTCCTGTAGCTGCTTCTCCTCCTGGAATGCAATGCTAGAATGAGCAGGGCTATACTGTTGAGGAGGGGTTCGGCTGATGAGGCATCCAGATGGAGATTGACAGGTATGGTGAGCAAGACACTACTGCTTGATTTGTCACTAGAAGTTCTTGCTGGCAGTATGAAGAAAACAGGGCTTTTTTTTGTGACTGTGCAGGAACAAATAACATGATGAGTGCAACAGAGGTGTAAAGAGATGAAAAAAAGGTGACATATGGTGATGGACGGAAACAGGGGTGTTGGAAGGTCTCATAGGCAGATTCCCAACCTTCGAATTCTCTTCTAAGATCAATTTTGCTTTTCTGTGGGTTCTACAGGGTCTTCTTATAGAAGACACAGAACTTCCTGTAGAAGGTGAAATCTTGGCCCGAATGAGATCAAATCCTAGGAATGGGGAGTGGTCATGGAGGAATATGCTTGTAGCCTGGTGCCGACCTCTGTCCTTGTTTTGTGCAATCCTCCTAACCTACAATGTCCTTCCTGCAACCTGCAAATTGTTCAACAGAATTCAGGTTTATTTTTCTGTGTTTCTTCTTCTTCTTCTTCTTCTTCTCCTTCTTCTTCTTCTTTTGAGAGACAGTTGGGGTGCCTCAAGGAGGTTTTCACCCTCACTGTTTGCCCCGGGTGCCTCTAAGAGGTTTTCACCCAAGGATATTTTTATTCTTTTTCTATTTTTTCCTCCTTTTTTCTTTTTTTTTGTTGTTTGTTTTTGTGCTCAGGATGTGGATGGGGTGGAGACAGGGACTTGCTCCACAACCAGCACTGATTTATCCAGAGTTTCAACGAACTCCTCCTTAGAAAGGGGCTTCCTATAGATCTTCAAACGATGCCCATTGTTGAGCATGGGGATGGATTCTTCATGAATGGTCCTGATAAGGACTGAACCATTGTCATTACATTTCTCCACTATATATGGTCCCATCCATCTTGTCCTCAGCTTCCCTTTGAAATCCTTGTATCTTGAATCATATAACAGTGCCAAATCTCCTGGCTGAAATTGCTTATTTTTAAGGTGCCGGTCATGCCAATTTTTTCTTTGAAGTTGGACCACCTCTGATTGGAGGAGGGCCTGCATTCTTTGTTCATCTAGTCCATTCAGCTGAAGCAATCTTTCCTATTGTGCATGGCTGAGATCTAGGTCTAGCTGAGCTACCAACCTCAATGTGTTATATTCAAATTCTATGGATAGCAAAGCCTTCTTCCCGTAGATGAGCTCATAAGGTGTGAAACTTGTTGTAGTTTTCCAAGTAATGTTGTAGGCCCAGGCGGTCTCAACCAAGTGATCTGCCCAATCCTTTCTACTGCTGCTCACCACTTTAGTCAAGATCTCTTCTAAAGCCATGTTAGTGACTTTCACCTGCTCATTTTCTTGCGGATGATAAGGGGTGGAAGTTCTGTGCTTAATCTTTTGATGAGAAAGCAGGTCTTCAATCAGGTTAGAGGTAAACTCGTTTCCTTGATCTGTGACCAATTCTCTTGGGTAGCCAAATTTATAGAAGATATTTTCCCTCAAAAACTCAAACACTTTTTCTTCTGTTGCTGCCTTGATTGCCTTCGTTTCTTCCCACTTTGTCAGGTAGTCTGTGCACACAATGATGTAAGACTTTTGTCTTGAAGGAGGGTTGATAGGACCCACAAATTCCATGCCCCGATTCTCAAATCGCTTGAAATTCACCTGAGGTTGGAGGGGCATTTCATCCCTTGGAGTCGGTTTCCCCATCCTTTGACATCGGTCACATTAGCTAATGTATCTTCTGACATCTTGATGAAGAGTGGGCCAATAGTAGCCTGCCTGTAGAATTTTGAAAGCGGTTCTTTTTGCTGCAAAGTGGCCTCCACAGGGTCCATCATGAAAGGTCAGTAGGATGTGAAAAACTTCCTCCTCCCTGACACAACGCCTCAAAATCTGATCTGGGCCAAGTTTGAACAGGTTGCGCCCAATCTAATTGAATGGGGCGCTTTTCCTCATGATCTTACTCTTCTATTTTGAGGATAGGTGTGGCGGGAATTATGTTGAAACCAAGTAATTTGCTATATCAGCAAACCATGGCGAGAGTACTGAAATAGCAAACAGGTGTTCATCTAGCAGTTGATCATCCACCACCATTTCTTCTCCTGTAGGCAAATCTAGTCTAGACAAAAAATCAGCAACAACATTTTCCTTACCTGGCTTGTCAACAATGGTCAAATCAACTTGCTGCAATAAAAGTAACCATCTAATGATACGAGCATTTACATCAGGTTTACTCATCAAATACCTAATTGTAGCATGATCAGTGTGTATGAATGTCTGATAACCAGTGATGTAGTGTCTGAACTTGTTTAGGGAATGGACTATAGCTAGGAGCTCTTTCTCAGTTACAGTATAGTTTAATTCTGCCTTGGACAGGTTTTTACTGACGAAATATATGGCATATGGTAGCTTCTCTTCAACTTGTCCTAAGGTTGCTCCTATGGCTTTTTTCGAGGCATCTGTGTGAATGTGGAAAGGTAGGGTCTAGTTTGGACCTCTCAAGATTGGGGCAGTTACCAGCTTATCCTTCAACACATCCAGAGCCTCTTGACAATTGTCAGTCCACATAAACTCAACATCTTTCCCCAAAAGACCAAACAATGGAGAGGCTAGCTTACTGAAATCTTTAATGAACCTTCTATAATATCCTGCTAAGCCTAAAAAACTCCGAACATCCCTTACCTTTTGAGGAGGTGGAACCCTTTGGATGATAGCAATCTTGTTGGGATCCACCTGTAAGCCTTGCTGAGAAATTGTATGACCTAGCACGGTCCCTTCAGTCATCAGGAACTCACATTTTTCAGGACTGAGGGACAGGTTCATTTCAACACACTTGGTTAAAACTTTTCCCAGGTTAGTCAATGCTTCTTGGAAGTTGGACCCATAAGGAGTAAAGTCATCCATGTATATTTCCACCAAATCATGAACCAGCTCAGTGAATATGCTCAGTACTGCTCCCTGGAAAGTAGCAGGAGTGTTGCATAACCCAAAGGGAAGGACCCAATAGGAAAAAGTACCCCATGGACAAGTGAAAGTGGTCTTATCTTGGTCTTCCGGGCTAATTTGGATCTAATTATACCCGGTGAACCCACATCTAGGGAAGAAAAGAACTTCTTCCCTGCCAGCCCATATAACACTTGATCTATGAAAGGCAAAGGGAAATGGTCCTTCTTGGTGGCTTTGTTAAGTTCTTGATAATCTACACAGATTCTCCACTTCTCATTTTTCTTGGCCACAAGCACCAGAGGAGAAACCCACTCGTTGTCATAGATGGGGTAGATGAATCCTACATCCAACAACTTTTGTAGTTCTTCTTTAACAATGTCCTTAAGGGCTGGATTCATTCTCCTCTGAGGCTGCCTAACTGGTTTACAATCCACTTTGATGTAAATGTGATGTGGACTACTTTCATCTCCTTATAGCTCTAAGCAAAAGCATCCAAATGGCAGTTCAACAAGCTACACAGCTCCTTCTCTTGAGAGGGAGATAGGGACGAGTTGATCTTCAAGTTTCTTTCAAGGCCAAATCCCACATTCTTAACTCGGGAATAGGTCATATCAGCCACACAGAGATCCCTTAAAGCACTGGCTTGGGTGTCTCCTACCAACTCTTCTAATGGCAGCACACTGGGAGGTGGATTTTGGATTAAATTCTCAATAAGGTCATCCTCGGTTTGAGGACCCCCCCTGGTGGCCTCCATGGTGCACACAAGTGCAGAGTAGACTTCATCCTCATCTTCCTCCTCCAACCAGAGAGGTAAGTCATGTTCGAGCAAATGTTGGGCAGGAGGGATAGGACTAGCTGTTTGGACATTGGCCCATTCTTAATGGTCATGCTCCAAGATTGACAACTGATGTAAGCATCTGCAATAGCTAACCAAGGCCTTCCCAAAATGAGGGGGTATCCAGTGAGTTTTTCCTTTGGCTGAAGGACCAAAAAGTCCGCAGGGTACTCCCAAGAATCAACAGAGACCAAGACATCTTCCACAATCCCTTCGGAAGTCATGGTGGAGCGGTTTACTAACTGCAATACTGTCGAGGTCTTTCTCAGGGAACCCTGAAGGTTAAGTTTGAACATAGTGTCCCTGGTCATCACATTAATGGCAGCCCCTAGATAAATCAGGGTGTGGGGGATGATGGTGCCATTGATGTGAACATCCACTACAAGACTCCCAAGGTCCAAATATTTTGGACAGATTACTTGTCCCAACATTAGATCAGACAGTTGTCCTATGACATTGATAGTTGGGGCATCTCTCTTGCTCTTGCCTAGTTGCCTGAAACACTTCTCTTTGATCCATTTATTGTAGATTAGTACATCTTTGATGGCCTGGAGAAGTGGTATTTTTACACACAGCTATTTAAGTTCTCCCAGAAGTTCAGTCTCTTCCAGGTTTGGTTGCGTGTATCCAGTTAGTCTCCCAGGAAAGGGTGGAATGGCTTTGGGTTCACTTTCCTATTTTTCGGCTTCATCCTCCTTAGGAGGAGGTTGGCTATCTGGGAGGACCTTCCCAGATCGAAGGTTGATCTCCTGAATCTCCACAGCGTAGGTAGGGCATGTTGTCTCTCCAGTATATACCTGCTGGACCTATCTATTATTGGGGTTTGGGTTCAGTTGAGTAGGCATCTGGGGTTGTCTTGGAGGAGTAGGAGGTAATGGCTGTGGTTGAGCAGGTGGTGGAGGCAAAATGGCGGGAGGAGAGTTGTACTGGGGCCTCCACCCCTGTTGCGGTGCATTCCACTGAGGTTGTGGCTGAACATGAGAATGAAATGAATGAGCAGCAGGTTGAGTATGGTATTGAGGTGGATATGACCAAGGAGGGGGTGCGGACCAGGAAGGATGAGCGGGGGGGGCCCAAGAAGGTATGTGAGTGGATTGGTTAGGGTTGTAATATGTTTGGAATGTCCCTTGCATCCCCTACTAGTAAGGTCTGGATCCATGTGGTCTCCTTTGGTTGAGGAAGTAGAGTTGTTCAATGGCTCCTTCAACCCCTTGGTACACAGCTTTAAGTCCGAGTAAGGTTGGGCACTAGTTTGTAGGGTGGTCTTCCTCACAAACGAAGCATACCTCTACTGAGTGCAATGGACACTCGTTCTTAGGATGCTTCCTTGTGCATCTCGGACAAAAGATGGCCAAAGCCCTCTTAGATTCTTCTTTCTTCTGTTGGATTTGGAAAGTATCCAGTTGCATGGCAATGGTCTGTCTCACCTCACTTTTAAGGTCTTCCATCTGATTTGTAAACTCATGTTTGGAGAAGGTGGCACTAGCTGAAAGTGGATTCCCCCTACCTCTTTTCCGGGCTACCCTAGAATGGTTTCTAAACACAGTCTTTATGTCCTCATAAGGTAGTTGGTAGATGTCTCCTCCAGCTAGCAAATGGAGGGTATCTAGAAGGTCTTCAGGGACTCCTCAGAGCAGAACCAGCTTCAGAGATTCGGGGTCAAGTGTGCACCTGGCCCTTTTATAATTGAGTTGGAACCTTTCTTCATCGTTTTCCAGAGACTCATCACTTCCCATGGTCGTTCGAAAGATTTATCCCTTCGTTTCCTTCGACCTACAGTAGTCTCGGTATTTGTTGTTAAAGGATTGCTGCATTTGAGCCCAAGTTGTGATATTGTTTCTAGATAACCCCATGAACTAGCATAGTGCTACATCCTTGAGGGTAGAGGGAAAGAGTTTCAACTTTTTCTCGTCTTCTGCATAGTCATAAGTTCGACAAAGGACAGCAAACTCAAACAAGAAGGTATCAGGGTCTTCAGTGGTCAATCCATGGAAGTGAGGTAAGGCTGAGGGACTTATGTTTTTCATTTTTGTGTCCCCATTTGTCTCTCGGATGGGAAAGGCACCTTCTATTCTTTCCTCATTCCCTATACCATTCCTGTGTTCATCCATGGTCTCAAGAGGAATGTTTTCTTGCTCTTCTTCTGTTATAGGGTCTTCGTATATCTCTGGAGATTCACCTATAGTTTCTTTTGGATCACTGCCACCGAAGAAGAGAGAAAGGTGACTCAGTGATGTGGTGGGGGTGTTGGGTAAGAATTTTCCTGTATGGTCTCTGTTCCTATGAGGCATGAAATGAAATATTTTTGGTTGATTTTTTATTTTTCTGCTTGTACCTACAAAACTGAAATGGATTGAACTGCAACTAACTAAAATCTATCTTGCTGGAATGAAAATGCAGAATTGAAATGAAAGAAGGAAAGGACTAATCTATGATGCTAAAATGAAATTGCAGAAAGGAAATGCTAAGCTACGCTTGCAGAATTGAAATGCTACTTTATGCTTGCGGAATTGAAATTGCAGAATGGAAATGCTAATCTACGCTTGCAGAATTGAAATGCTAGTCTAGGAAAGCAGGAAATGTCTAATCTACTTTTGTGGAAATGAAATTGCAGAATGGAAATGAAACAACTACTCTACGCTTGCTGAAATAAACTATTGAGCAGAAGGTTGTAGTAGAAAATAGAAGAAAAGCAGCAATCACAAATACTCTGACACTTCCCCGGAAACAGTGCCAAAAATATGGTGGGCTCCAATCTTGCAGAAATAATGCTGCAACTCCTGGGACTCCCTTCTTTACTTTTATCAACCCGGTAGTTCGTAACAAACTTGGAAGTGACAGTGCTATATGCACAAGTACTAGCTCTTGCGGCAAGCTGTCACTTGATCAGCTGGCACAAGTCCGCTAGGAGCTTAAGCCAACTTCTATGAGCTCTTAGAAGAAGCTTTTAATTGTGATGGATGAAATCTAACTCTAAGGAGGCTAATCTATTTGCAGAAAGAAACTAAAAGCTGAAAGGAAATGCAAACCCTAGTTTTACCGACTAACCCTACTGGTGCAAGAAAAGAGATGAAAGCTGTTAAAATGGATGCCATTGACTCTTGGAAAGGTAAAATGCATGTGTCTAAGCTACCTCTGAAGTAAAATCTGGAAAAAACATCTTTTTGTTTTTTTGAGTAATTTTGCAGAATTATTATGCATGTGCTTTAACTATTTCTGACTGTGCAGAGGTTGATTGGCAAAAGGAAATGGAGTGGGCACTTGCAGGAGGTTGGGAAGGTGATAAGAGGGCCTAAGGGGTCCCTAGCACCCTTCCAGAGAGTTTCACAATGATCAGATTTTGAGAAACTACCCACGTGATCTTCTACAGGAAGTCTGCAGGGGTTCTACAGGATGTTCTACAAGAAGAGCTGAGAGAGAATTTTTGAGGGTTGATGGAGGAAAACCAGTGGGAAAGTGGAAATGGAGGTTGGATGAGGCTGTGAAGAGATCTAGGACTTGGTAAATGAGTCTAGGGAGCTATAAAGATGGTTGGATTTGTTCAAGGACGGAGGGACCAATGTTGCACAAAAATGAAGAAATTAGGTCAAACTGACATAGTGCGGTGAATGAACGGAAGGAATCCAGAATCTGGGGTTGGAGCAGGTGGTGTGAGGAAGGAAGGATAGGCAGGGCTAGATTACAGGTGATCTGCACACTATTTCTCCAAACTAATCAAAGAAAGACTAAAAACATCAGAGATCGATCTTTGACCTATTCTGACCTAAAAACCAGAAATCATGGTGGATAGAAGTTTATTGGCAGAAAATCATGTAAGACAACTATGAAAACCGAGCAAGAACAGATCTAGGCATGTCATCACAACTGGTATCAACTTCCCTAACTAAAAAATGTAACACTTGCGATTGCATGGAAAGGAAAAACAGTGTTTTTGTGGCAGCAAGTATGCCTTGGTCTCAACTCATGGTCCCAAGGAGGGAGAGATGAGATCAAGGATTTCTTGGTGGCCTTTTTGCAGGTCTTTTCCTTCACTAAACTATCAAACAACCTGAAGCATGAAAATCTATTTCAATCATCAAAAAGCAACCTAAATAACAAAGTAATATGTTAATCTAAGTAGCAAAAATTATTCTAGGAATGCAGCAAAAACATATAAAAGTACACAAAAGGAGGTATTGGCACTTGGGTTGGGCCCAACCCCAAGAGCTACAAGCTCCTTAAAGAATCTCAGAGCTGATGCAAAGTGAAACTGATCTCCATTATTCAAAAAATCACCATGTCACAAAAAGGTTTACAGCAAAAGCTTGAAAATGAGCTGAAAGGCAGAGCAGCACTAAAGTGCGAAAATGCAACTGTTCAAGAGCTAAACCACAAAGGTTGGAAGCCTTCCTAATTATCACCACAAGGACCTCCAATAACCCTCCTTAACTCAAGGGGCTTGGCTGCTCAAAACTGCAAGTAATCAGCCACTTCACAAAAGCTGCTCGGCTGCCCTTGGGAACCATCTTCGGTGGGCTGTTGAACTCCGAGCTGATGGTGGAGAACTCAAGGAAGGGGCCATTTAGTGGAAACACCCTTCCTAAAAATCCTCAGCCTTTTTCCCTCGTATTTGGCTGTCAACTGGCTCATAAATGCTTGACCTTGGTCCAAAAGATGTCGAAAAATCTGCAATAAGCACGTATTAGACTTCATGGTCAAGTGACTCTTCTCATTCATTCAATTAACATAAATATACTCAAAAGCATGCATAAACTATGAATAATGTTGGATTAATGGAGAATAATAGGCAAAATGAACCCAACAAGTTACCCATTTTTGGGTCTCATCAATAACTATCCATTTAGAATATTCCCCCCTAGCAACTATCTCTTAAGAATGTAAACCATAGGGTTGCAGTCTGAAATCACTGTTGTTTTACGTAAGAGAATGTAGTGACGAAATATTTGGACAGCTTGAATAGCTGCCAAGGCCAATTTCTCCACATGTGCATATTTTATCTCAATTTTTGTAAGATTTCTACTCAAATAATATATCACATGTTCATCATTCAACTCATCTTCCTGAACTAAAACCATGCCAATGGTGACATCAGATGCAACTAAATATAAAAAGTAGTCTCAATGATAATCAGGTGGATGCAACAACGGTGTATGAGTCAACGCATGTTTGAGTGCATCAAAATATTTTTGAGCAACTTCATCCATATAAATGAGATGCCCTTTTTCAGCAGTCGAGTAAAACCTTTAGTCAACTTAGCATATTCCAAGATGAATCGACATAAAAATTTCACTTTCGCTTGCAAACTTTGGAGTTGACACAAGTTGAAAGGAGGCAAATTCAGAATATCCTCTACCTTAAGTGGATCCACGTGAATGCCTTCCTTTGATATGACAAATCCCAGTAATCGACCGGATTGCACACAAAAAACACATTTTTGAGGATTCAAGTGTATATTGTAGTGTCGACACCTGATAAAGATAACTTTCAAATGCGTTGGATGATATTCCTGTTTCTGTGAATGAGATGGTAAATCATCCAAATAAGGTTGTACAATATGCTTGATATCGTGAAATGCATCATTAGGGGAGTTTTGAGGTCTAAAATGGGCTTCCTTAGGAAATTATAAAATAATAGTGGAAATAATAAAATAAAATTTGATTACATCATCAAATTTTAGAGGGAAAAAAGAAAACTATTTTTTCAACTCCCATTTTCAACTTATCTCCCTATGGGTTTACTCATATTTTGAAACGACAACACTCATTGGATGCATAATTTGATTCGTCCTCCAATGAGTACCCATGTTGCATACTTTTGATGGACCCTTCTACACGAAAAATGAGAAATACATGAAAAATGTGATTGCAATCACGTTTTTTTCATTTATTTCTCATTTTTCGCGTAGCAGGGTCCATCAAAAGTATGCAACATGGGTATTCCTTGGATGATGAATTAAATTTTGCATCCAACAAGTACTCCCACTTGAAATTTGAGTAAAACCTTAGGGAGATAAGTTTAAAATACGAGTTGAAAAAGTCGTTTTATTATTTTTTTACTTTTTAATATTTTTACTTTTTTACTCCAAAAATGGTGAATCATCCCCCATGGTTGACATCACCATCTTGAATCTTGTTGGTTCTTATAAAGTTTATTTTGGTTGTACATTTTTCTTAGGAGGCCCATTTTAGACCTCAAAAATCCCCTAATGAAGACATGGCCCGTTGAAAGGTTGCACTGACATTCTTTAATCTAAATGGGAGTTTTTGATAAGCAAAATTTCCCCATGGAAATATGAACGTGGTTTTATGCTGATCAACAAGGAATATGTTGATTTGGTTGTATTCGAAAAATTTATCCAGAAAGAAAATATTCCATTATCGACATAATCATGAATGATTTGGTCGATATAGGGGGTAGGATAGTTGTCTTTGGGACAAGCCTTATTAATATCCATATAATCTAGAAATACTCTTATGGCCCCTTGATTTTTGTTAATGGGAACAATATTGGAAACCCAATCAGTCAAGGTAACATGATAGATAAAACATGCTTTAAGTAGCTTTTCAACCTTAACTTTGATAACAACAGCCTTTCATGGATGCACTAGACGTAATCTTTGTCCGATAGATTTAGCATCCGAGTAGGCCTTAATTTCGTGAACAACAATAATCGGGTCAATTCCTAGCATTTCCTCATAGGACCAGGCAAAAATGTCATGAAATTCTTGGAATAGAGCTTTTTACGTTTGAATTTCTTCAAGTGAGCACGGAGCACCTATATGAATGTTCACAATAGTTCCTGATTTGGCTGAGATATCAATTTTGATCGTTGTAGATATGTTTCCAAATTCTTTTCAGATTCAAATTGAAGAACTGACATGGGTCATTCAGGATTATCTACGATCTCAGGCGAAAATATAGTAGAAAAATCATTCTCGATTTTATCAAGGTTAGGAAGAAAAGATGAATGATGATGATAATCGTCCCATGGAATTTCATCCAAATTCATAATCTCCATAATACTTTCATCAGTTGGAAATGTATTGTCGAAAGGATCAGGAAATGAAATTGGTTCTAACCAAGGTAATTGAGAATAATCATCAGTGATCGCATTCACTTAATCAATTTCAGAATGTGGTGGATCGGAAAATGTTTGAATTTCCTGATAAGCCAATTCAAGTGGGCTTAAAGGCATCTCATTTCCATACGAGGTCAATTCAGATTCTAAAGGCACTATCCAAGGATCAGAAGATTCTATAGTGCTTGATGAGATCATGTTAACCTAGGAAACATTAGAAGGAAAATTCAGTGGAGGGAGTGAAAAAGTTCCCATCAGTGATGAATCCTTAAGCAAACCAACACCAATATCCTCATAAGAGTAATTTTTTTCCCACAAAAGGTACACTACCAGTAGAATTAGGGTCAAAATTATAGTAAGACAATTGGTCTACTCTTACTATTCTCCCTTGATAGGGAAATAGTATCATGCAGAAAAATAATGAGACCATTGTATACATAGCATAGGTCCAACTTTGACCGAGTAGAAGGTTGTAATCAAGCTGGGCATCAACAACTTCAACTTTGAATGAAACTGTCTTACCTTCTAACTCTATGGGTAGATCATTTAAACTCTCGTAAGGATGAAAACCCCTTCCATAAAAGGATTTTAAAGTGGTAGGAGATTGATTGATGGTTGGAGAACCTAATCTTTCCAACAACCAATAGACATGATACACATAGAGGCTCTTTCATCAATAACTATGTAAAACACTCATTTGGTCTTGACAAAATTTGGTATTTGGAATGTCAGTTGATGTGGGATTCTAGGTATATGAATTTCAAGATGAAAGATGATAATATTAGAATCCTGAGGATCAATTTCTCTAATAGATGAAAACAGTAACTTTATTTGTGCTATATGTGTTTGCATCACTTCAAGAGCTAACATTGCCAAAGGAGACATCGCCAAGTCTTCAACAATATTGTAGTTCTGAGCAACTCTAGCATGTGGGTTGAAATCTGATTTTCGAAAACATTTTTGGGAGGTGGTTGAATCATCATGTGATGGTTTGGTTTCTCAATCTGTAATGGTTCAAAAGGAGGAGGAATTGAATTGGAAAGTTGACTAGATGGACTAACATCATTTCCATTTACTGCAGGACCCTTAGATCCATAATATCTTGTTGCTACCATAACTTGTTACGAATACATCATCATGATATCCACCAGTAAGGAAGAAGAAGATGGATTTTGTGAAATCATTTTACTGTCTAGAGAAGGAAAAGGATCCTTCAAAATAATAGGAGTTGGAGAATCTTTTAGAATTTGGTAACCTCTACCTGATTTGGCATTCCTTCGTATATTGATCTTCATTACATATTAGGCAAAGATAACAAGATTTATTTTCCTCGTCAATAGGTTCATTTTTAGTAGGTTTCTCTTTTTGAGATCTATTCTATTTTTTTTTACCTTTCCCTTTCTTTTTACCTCCGGATGGTTGATTCTTTCCAGTAGATGATTCTACACACTAATTTCATAAGTAATTTCCAGAGAAATTTTTTCATTGGGTGAATCTTGTATACCCAAATTATGAGTGCTTTTAGAATTCTTATTTTTACCCTTAAATTGATGGCTGACATAATCAATTACACCATCAACGGTGTTAGATCCTGTAGGAGTTGAATCTGGTTGGTCTAAAATTGCGGGGTGAAGTAAATTTGGGATTTTCTTGTATTGTGTATAGACTGAGTCTAAGTATTGAGCACGAGCAATTACCTGCTCTTTCGTTACAACACCTCCTTTAGCAACATCCTCAGTAATATCAGGAAGTAATGATTTTGTAAACCATTAAGCCAAAATTTGATATGGAATAAAAACCTTGACTAAACAATGCCTATGTCTCCATTCATGTATATGATCGAAATTGTAAGTAGATGTCGATTGTTTTAGGGAATTAAAAAGTTTATGACCAGTGTCATATCGAATTCGTAGCTGAAAATGTGTCAAAAATGTTGCTGCTAACATTAGGGGAATTTTGAGGTCTAAAATGGGTCTTCTAAGAAAAATGTACAACCAAAATAAACTTTATAAGAACCAATAGGATTCAAGATGATGATGTCAACCATGGGGGTTGATTCACCATTTTTGGAGTAAAAAAGTAAAAATATTAAAAATAATAAAATAATAAAAATACTTTTTCAAGTAATATTTTCAACTTATCTCCCTAATTTTTTACTCAAATTTCGAGCGGCAGTACTCATTGAATGAAAAATTTAATTCCTCATCCAAGGAGTACCCATGTTTCATACTTTCAATGGACCCTACTATACGAAAACTGATAAATACATGACAAACGTGATTGCAATAATGTTTTTCATATATTTCTCATTTTTTGTGTAGTAGGGTCCATCAAAAGTATGCAACATGGGTACTCCTTGGATGAGGAATCAAATTTTTCATCCAACGAGTGTTTCCGCTCGAAATTTGATTAAACCTATAGGGAGATAAGTTGAAAATACGAGTTAAAAAACTTGTTTTTTCTTTTTTCCCTCTAAAATTTGATGATGTAATCCAATCTTATTTTATTATTTCCACTATTATTTTATAATTTCGTTAAGAGGCCCATTTTAGACCTCAAAATTTCCCTAATGGGAGTTTAAATTATGGAAAGAAGCATGAGGTAACTCAATGTACCATTTTGTTGCCGAACTAGTTAAAGTTCATTGGAAAAGGCGTAATCTAATAGAATCATCGATCAATGAATTCGATGCACACCAAAGATGATATGTCATAACATGATTTGATGGGTCCTCTCCTGATTTACCTTCAAATTTTGGTATATCACTCGGTAACTTGGTAGGAATTTCTGACCAAAAAGGATAATACTGGATAGGACCATTCGTTAGCCGAGATAAATTTGGAAAATCTAAGGTTGCGATGAACGATAACTGTCAGTTAAGGTCTTGTTGTGGATTTTGATAAACCTGAGGGTTAAGTCCAACCCCTAGAGGACAATACCCAAGATATCCTGGAATAGCTTGTGCAATTAGTATTTTCATTCCTCCAGGGTAACGAGGGTGAATCATACTAGGTTGTAGTTGAAAAGGAACTTGATAAGTATGACCAGGGTAGGGTTGAGTTTGGAAAGGTCGACTTTGACCCATTTTACCCAAGTAATATTTCCCCTATAAGGGTTGATCTTACAAAGGTTGACCTTGAACAAATTGACTTTGAACATGTTGACTTTGACAAAATTGACCTTGAAAATGCTAGCTTTGAAAAGCTTGACCTTGAAAAGGAGAGCTTTGAAAAGCTTGACCTTGAAAAGGTGGCCTTTGAAAAGCTTGACCTTGAAAAGGTGTTTGCATTTTCCCTATACTAGGTTGTCTGATAGTAATATGTGTTGCAGACTGGAAAGTAGAACCAGTTTGATAAGGAAATGCCTGAGGGATAGCCTCTGTAGTTTGTGGAACATATATTTGAGGGGTAACTTCGAAAATCGTTTGTGATACTCCCAGGATAGGTGTCCAAGGTGAACTCAGAACCGGTTACTAGACAGATGTGTGAAGAATAGACTGAACAAGTGTTTGAGGTATACTTTGAATAGGTTGTTGAACAGGTGTTTATGGAATTCCTTGGATAGGATGTTGAAGAGGTGTTTGTGGAATCCCCTAGACAGGTTGTCGGACATGTACTGAAATACTTGGAATAGTTATTTGTGGAAAAGATAGTCCAGTAGGCTTAACAAGTTGATAAACTGACACTTGTGGAGAAATTGGAATAAGAAGTTGAGCAAAAGTAGGGTTCCAAATAGTATTCATCCCAGGGTAACGAGCTCCAATCAAGGGTTGAGGTACAACAGGTTGACCTCCAGGTGGAGGATAAGATGTTTCCCCCGCAGGTGGGTAATAAACACCAGTTGGGGTTACTTGAGGATTACCTAAATTACCAGATACCATGTGAACATATTGGTCTGATGCCAAAGGTGCTTCAGGAATGGATGTCATGCTTTGAACAAAAGATGTAGATAAACTAGAGGACCAAGTAGAAACTTGATGGGAAGGAGTAGCTCCTGAAAAGGTTCCAGTAATTGACTGCTACCCAGGAAGAACTGAAGGGCCACCATACAATAATGACTCCGGAGGTGGGTAATAAACACCAATTGGGGTTACTTGAGGATTACCTAAATTACCAGATAACATGTGAACATGTTGGTCTGATGCCAAAGGTGCTTCAGGAATGGATGTCATGCTCTGAACAATATATGTAGATAAACTAGATGACCAAGTAGAAACTTGAGGGGAAGGAGTAGCTCCTGAAAAAGTTCCAGTAAGTGACTGGTACCCAGGAGGAACTGAAGGACCACCATACAATAATGACTCCAGAGAGCTGGTAAACATAGAGGTATCAATGGGTTGACTCCCAAGAGGAATTTTTGACATGGTTCGTCTCAGTGAAAAATAAAAAGAATGCGGTGACGTGGAAGACCTTGACCTAAAAAGTCCAAAGGGGTAGAATACCAAGGATCAGGTTAGAAAGGATCAAAAGGAACTCTTGGAAAAACTCTTGGTTCACCAGTAATAACTGGAGTATGAGGTGATTCTTCCTCCTCGTTCCCAGTAATATCTTCAATACTAATTAAACCAAGAGGTAGTCTAATTGTAATTATAAGCTTCCTTTGAGGTGAAGGTGGTTCAGGAGTAGGAGCTATAACAATTGAAGGTGATTCAGGTTGAGAAATATCAAACTCAGGTTCTTCAACTTCTGGTTCAATTAGTTCTATGTCTGAAACTTCTCTGGTATCAGATTCACTTTGAATAACTTCGGTAACTTCTGGCCCAGAATGAACTAAGCCTGATTCTACTTCTTGGGTTGGAATCACTTCAGTTTCTACTGTCTCAGATTCTACAATTGTAGATGTTTCGGGTTGTTCTGAGGTTCTGAATCCTGTTGATTTTGACTTCTCAGTTTTAATATTTTCCAATTGAATGTGTGTATATTCAGGGGGTTCCAAGGAAACCACATAAGCTCTTGTGCCAAGGAAACCACATAAAGGAGGGAAAGTCATCTGGGAGGAGCCCACCACTCTCAAAGAATTACTTGCTTGCCCTCTTGCTTTAACTTGTTTTCAACACCAGTCTTGTTATCAATTTTGTGAAATGGTGGAAAGGGTGAAATATCATCATGAGCTTGCTAGGTTATTTGTTCTTCATCTTCACAATGGCCAGGTGAACCTTGCTGGGGTCTCTTTCACCTTGACAACTGAAACCATTATAGCAGCGACAGGCATCACTAATGTAGGTGAACAGTGGAATAAGGGGCAGCTTGTGGGCAGAGAGCATTATGAGCCTTACATTAAGGCTGGTTATCACAGGAAAATCAGTAGGGTTTTTCCTTTTAAATACTTGCAAAACACTTATGCTCCACTCATGAAACTCATCATCAAGTATTTTACCTATGAAGGGAGGTTTTCCCATCTATATACATACCATGTCAGATTGTTGATGCATTTCACAAGAGTGAGGATGATGAACCTCCCATACTTTATATGCAGGAATATTGAGAAGATGGCTCTATATGTGCAAAGGAAACCTTTTCCTCAGCAGTTCAGCAGCATTTACCATTTCTCATTGATTAAAATTGTTGTTTTGCATCAACTAAGCTTGTTGAACATACCATGGGATACCTTCATTGCACATGAGATTTTCAAAGGCCCTCAGGTGATTCCATCAGTGCTTCAAGAGGAAGGAGGGCCTTCAAACCAACCAGAGGTTCATGAGATTGAAACTACAGGTGTGCCAATGTTTGTCACATATGAGAAAGGAACCAGAAGACTTTTTGCAGCTGCCAAACGAGTACTATCTCCACCAGGGGTGGAAGGGGTCTCGTTTTCTTCACCGGATTATAGGCAAATTCTATCTTTGCCAGGGGTGTAAGGGGATTTTCCTTCTTCTTCAGCTGAACAGGTACAGGGCAAAGACAAAGGAAAGCAACAAGTGCATGATGAAGGCCCCACTAAAGGGCAAGATAGGGATTTTGTTTTGGTTGATGAAGATGACACTGATTTGGGCTCTCAAAGCTCAAGACTCAAGGATATGATCATCAAAGAGAAGGAGGTAGAAATCCATGCCTTATCACTTGACCTTGAAAGGGCTAAATGGATCATTAACTTTCTTGAGCAGGAGAAAAAACAACTGGAGGACAAACAAACTATTATGGAGCTGGAAACAATTAGAGAAAACATCCAAGTGGCAAAAAGAAGAAAAATCAAGATGACATCTCTTGAGCAAGAAATTGAGGCTAACCAGGAATCATGGTTAGAGAGGAAAACATTCATCTGGATAAATTACTTGATAAATCCAACAAAGAGAAGAAAATGTTGCGCCATATGGCCTATCAGTACTTAACCCGGAACAAAATTTGCAAAACAAGGGTGAAGAGGTTAAAGGCTAAGCTAAAAAAATCTTTGAGAAGTAAGAAATAACAAGATAAGCTCAATATCTTGGCCAAAGCATCATTGGCCCAGCAAAGCACCTAAAAAGGATCACTCATGCCAAATTTCAAGGAATTTGGAGCATTTTTTGTCATTTTTGAAATTTTTAATGCAAAAAAAAGGTTTTTTCAGTAGGTGCTTAGCGTCGCTTTTGTTGGCGGCATCCATTTGTAAAAAGGTTTGCATTTTTGGAATCAACATGAAAAAATATGCATGCTCAGGAATGGCTGAGATTTTTGGACAAGTTCTGGGTCTACCTATTTTGTAGTTCCTAGTTTAGATGTTGTTGAAACAGCTCCTTGACTCATGGATTCGACCCCTGATGGCTAGCATAGGTGGTTTGATGCCTATATCTTGTACTTTCTTAGTCATTTGTCAAGGTTGGACTCTTGTGGATGCATTGAGCACTATTGTAAATCACTTCTGCAGTTTGGCAAGGAAATGAACCAGGGTTTTGCAGCATTTTGTGGGATTCTTGTGGTAATGTGTCTTGGCATTGTTTTCTCTTCTGTAATTTAGTTTCTCTTATGTGTATGTGTTCCAACATCTATTTCTTTCTTCATAACTAAATGAATCAAGAGAATTAGGTAGAATCCATTGATATTCAGTGCTCTGCCTAGAGGATACATTTAGTTTTTAATGTTTTCTATTGTTTGAAGAGGACTCATGAACCTTGCATGCCCTCTCCAACTCCTCACCAATCTATAGACTCACCATCACCTTCATTTAAAAGTGCTAAAACACTTTCCTACCTCACCTCACAAAAACCTCTGCAAATCTGAGTTGATTTCCCGGACCCAAATTGCCTTCCTCATCTGATCCAGCAACCAACCATCAAAATCAAACAAAATCCTTTGATCTAATATACCTAGCCTAAAATCAGTATTTCATTTCAGTCATCCCAAGCCCTAGTTGCACATATCTTAATTGAGATTGACAAGAAGAGAGCCCTCTCCCGACCTGGTAGGGCTAGCTACCAGGTTAATCATGGTTTGATGTTACCCTAGACCTGCCTTTCTTGAGCCTCAAGTAGATTTAGGCACTAACATAGTGGCGATCATACTGGGGAACGTAGTTTTATGTTCTTCAGTAAAATGTATCAATTTTAGATCTGATTGTTGAAGGCGGACAATGATCAGACACTGGAAGGCTAAAATCATTCACCTAGCGACTCCAGTGTCGAAGAATCCCAAGCTTCAGAATTTTTATGGCAACTCTACTCTTCAAGAATCAGTAGCCTGAAGAATTTCTTGGTGAATTCATTGTTGTCAAAATGGATTCCTTGGATCGAAGGTATGCTCCCATGAGCCGAGATCACATTCCAGGTTTCCCAAATAAAATTACGAAGGTAGATTGGCAAAGAATTTGCCTATGTTTAAAGATGATGATAGGAATGATGATGCTTTACATCTTATTAGATTTCATATGCATATTCGCAAGTTGAAGGTTGATTTTCCTGAAGACTGCTTGATGAAGATATTAATGGCCACTCTGGAAGGTGAAGCCCAATCTTGGTATGAAAGTTTGTCGCCTGCTATTATTTACTGTTTGAAGGATTTTCATGCCATTTTCTTTGAAAGATATAAAGAATCTTATCCCTCATTAAATTTAGTTCAGAACTGTTGCAAACATGTTTATAATTTTATTGAAAACCTTGAGAAAATTTATGAAGATGATGACTTCATGAATGATGAGATCATGGAAGCCCTGTATGAAAATCCATTTCAGCAGAATAAAGGAGCGATACTTATCAAGATGATCCGGAAAATTTGCAGCAAGTTCAAGATCTTAGTACAATTGAAAATGATGAAAGAGGTCTTACTTCCGATCTACTCATAGCAGAAGATAGTATGCAGGGAAATCAAGTTTCAATTTCAGATTGTGATAAAGTCAAGTTGACTAATTCATATCTAGATTCAGATCATGATGGTGAAGAAGATTCAGATCATGATGATGAGGAAATCATTGAAACCAGTCACTTTGTTACACAAGATCATAATCAGCATATAGTAGCTTCTTCTTTGCTTGAAGATGAAGGAATTTTGCATCTTGATAGTCAACAGGAATCATATAAAATGAATCAGCAGTCTGAGGAAGATTTATATACTCCTTTGCTTGAAATTAATGAAAATATTCAACAACCTTGTGAATCTTTAGGAGGAAAAGAAGACAATTATTGTTTTAGCGAAAGGGAACAAAAAGTACTTTCTCCTCTATCTGAAGATGAGATAGATCAACTCCTGAAAGGTCATGTTATAGTCCAAACTAATGCAAGTCTGCAGTGTGCACATGGTCAAGAAGGTGTTGGTGAAACTTTTTCCACTTTTGAAAACGATGACAGTCTTAAAATTATATTTATAGATCAATGAACAGATATTGTTTTCCTTTATGAAGATGATTGGGATGTCATGTTTGATAATCTTGAAGAATGTTTTCTGTTTAGGAATGGCTTAGACTATGAAATTGAGAAGTATGAGCCTGAGAGAGACAGTAGGACAAAATTCAAGTCAGAGTTTCTCATGGTTGAGGAATTTACATCTAGCACTCAGATAACAGAAGCTTACACTGCTCTATGCCTTCCTATCAATCAGAAGCCAACTCTTCTTTCAGATCATAATGAAGGGAGTACTTGTATTTCTGCTGTTGGTTCTCAAGACAAGCTAGTGCTTCAGGATTTTCAAGATCCCTTTGGCATTCTTTTGCAAGCTTTAGAAAAGATGAATGTTGCCTGGTTAATTAGCATAAGCCTTGGTTTCAGTTGTTAATGTGAGCTGCCTACATGTACACCATTCTACTTGCTCGGGCAAAGTGAGACCAGAATTTCAGTACGTAGCCATCTGCTGGATCTGTTACATTGGAAGGCCCATTTCACATGATTGTACATATTTCATCAGTAGGCAGGTGGTTGTCATCATGATTTGAAGCTCTCAAATCTTGATGCACTTCTACCATTAAAGAGCTTTGTAAGTACTTGTTTCAGTTAAGTAAGTGTTATCACCCTAAGAAACTCTCCTAGGTTGTAGCTCGGAGATGCTCGGAAACATTACAAACTCAACTTAATGTTGGAAATGGATGAATGGAAGGAATGATGCATATTCAAGCCAGATAACCACTCCTACTTTGCTTGACTCCAGACATGCATGAACACCCCCAGACTACAAGGCTTTAAACCACCAATTACTCACAGTTTTAGGATTGGGTGAATATGGAGAATACTGACCACATCAGCAGATGCATAGGACCCTATGATGGCCAGCTGCAACCAGTAAAGAGGTCTACAAATCTATTTCCCTAGTGAACAGATAGGATGACATCTCTCTGTCACTAAGTGAAAAGAAACCTGATTAATACATTCACTGATACATGCAAGACTATAACACAGAGGTGGGATGACAACCCCTCTAATGCTAAACATCAAGAGTTCAGTAAGAATGCATATCAAGCACAGCCTGGAACAGAAAAGAGATGGAAAGTGAGCAATTAACAAAAGAAGCTTTTATTAGTTGAAAATGAAGATGAGACGTTGCAAGTATCAAAGCAGTTACAGTCTCCAGAAGTTGAACCTTACATCAAAACAACAACCATCAACCTTCATTACATCTGTCTTTTGGATATATATAGAGTTTGATTACAACAATGTTCAGCCATTCTAGACATGGAGGGGTCATAATGGACCACCAACCACTTTAATTTCCTGGCAGAACTTCTAAGTGTAGTTGCTTGTTGTAGTGAACAAAATTGATCTTCTTGGATGCTCTGTTGTACTTCTCGAGCAGGTGGAGTGTCGTAGAGGATAGAATTTCATAACTACTTGTAGAAATTTTGAATAATTTAACACATATTCAATGGAGATTATCCTGATCATGTACTAATGCGGAAAACATACACAATACATAAGCTCCTCTACGTTGATCAAGAATATAGCAGCATCAATAACAATAAAACATCAAGAGCATTCACACATTAACACAGTTTGTATCACGGGGAAATCATCTCGCTAAAAACCCCACACTATCTATATATTAATGATTGAGTCATGTAACATTACACAGCATAATACTTCTCACAAGTATCTCCACCTCTATTACACACAATACAGCTCAGATCTGATCTCCAAATCTCTTCCACTGCTTGCCTGCCTCCACTGCTCAATACCTGCTCGAGAACTGATGAGAATTTTTCCCAAACTCGATTTTCACCTGCAAAATAGTCACTCACTCTTTGTGGACGTGAGCAAAGGCTAAAATGCGGGCCAAATACGTGAGCAAACTCATTGGCATACTCAATCCCTTGATTGTGCAAGATCTGGTGCACAACTATAGTCACAACTGATAGCAATCTGATTCTCTACCACCTGTCCCTGTTGAACTGAACATGCACTGACATGCAACTGAGTTAACTGATGTATTCTTTAGTTGTATTATGAGTTAATAATTAGTTTAACAACTCATCATTAGTCTATCTTCAGTTAGACTAACTACAACCAGTTTAACTAAGTTAAACTGAACACAACTCCATCAACTGTACCTCCAGTCCACTAAACTCAACTCACTTGAGTTCTAACTGAAGTCATGCATGCAACAACTCAACTGACTCATAAGAAAAACGAATTTCCTTCTGACAGCTGCATGTGCCACTTCCGTAGCTCAAACTGAAGTGCTCCAAGAGAATAAGATTAAGTTTATAGTCCAAATATTATTGTGAGATAATAATATTTGACTTTTCTATTTTTGACAGCCAGTCTAAAAATAGACTTGATCACTCACACTGTGATCACTAACACTTTCATCAAAAATAGAAGTCCATCTATTTTTCCCAACTTGATCAATCATCCATAAACATAGACATGATCCATATGTCTAAAAATAGACATAGTCTAAAAATAGACTTGCGCCAAAAATAGCCTGCGGGCCCACTTAGTGAAGGCGACTCTTTTCACTAAGCTCCATCATCTTGTTGCAATCTCAACACTCCCTCTCGACAAGATATGGATTATCAGCAACCCCTATCCTGCCTCGGTGGTACTCGAATTTGCTCCTGGTGAGAGCCTTCGTCAGAATATCAGCATCCTGATCCTTCGTTGGAATGTACGAAAGTAACATGATCCTCCGCTGCACACAATCTCTGATATGATGGTACCTGATGTCAATATGTTTAGATCTATCATGAAATACAGGATTAGCCGAGAGTTTAATGCAACTCTGGTTATCACAGTAAATCACAGTAGGATCCAAATGAGAACCGAACAAACCAACCAGGATCTTCCTCATCCATATAGCCTCGCATGCAGCCAAACTTGCTGCCATATACTCGGCCTCCGCTGAACTGAGTGCCACAGATCTCTGCTTCCTGCTGTACAAAGAAACTGCTGTCGATCCGATACTGAAGACCCCTCCTGATGTGCTCTTTCTGTCTGTTGGGCTCCCTGCCCAATCTGCATCCGTGAAGCCACATAGCTTCACCTCATCCTCCTGTCTGTACCACAAACCATATCCCGATGTGCCTCTCAAGTAGCGCAATACATGCTTGCCCGCCTTCCAGAAGAGCTTGGTAGGCTTAACCATAGCTTGTGAAAGCTGGTTAACTGCATAGCATATATCAGGTCGTGTATTGACCAAATACATCAGCGACCCCACCAACTGTCGATAAACAGTGGCATCCACTTCTTCTCCCGAAGTGGCATCCTCCTTCCTCCAACCTCCAGGAAGAGGAGTATCAACAGGCTTGCAGCCATGCATGTTGAACTTCTCCAGTATCTCCCGAGCATACTTGCCCTGAGAAACAAATAGTCCACCACTGCGCTGCCATATTTCCAATCCTAGGAAATAGTGAAGGAGGCCCAAATCCTTCATCTCAAACTCTGTAGCAAGATCCTTCTTGCATGACAGTATCAACAGCTCATCACCCGTTAGAATCAAATCATCAACATACAGTACAATGATAAGCAACTTACCCTCCACCACAATCTGGTATAGGTTCGGATCCGCCTCGCTCTTGGAGAATCCAAGTCCTGTGAAATAGCTGTCTATCCGTGTGTACCAAGCACGTGGTGCTTGCTTCAACCCATACAGCGCTCTCTTGAGCCTGCACACATGCGACTCGCTGCTGAAGACTTCAAAGCCTTCGGGTTGCTCAATGTACACCTCCTCCTCAATGACTCCGTTGAGGAACGCAGTCTTCACATCCATCTGATGAATGTGCCATCCCATCTGCGCTGAGAGAGCAAGAATCGTCCGTATGGAAGAATACCTTGCGACAGGTGCAAAGGTCTCCTCATAATCGATCCCCTCAATCTGTGAAAAGCCTCGGGCAACAAATCTTGCCTTGTACTTCTCCACACTCCCGTCAGCTGCCTACTTAACTTTGTAGATCCATCTCGAACCTACCACTGATTTCCCTTCCGGTCTAGGAACAATCTCCCATGCACTGTTTCTGACAATAGAATCATACTCTTCCACCATGGCGTCTACCCATGCGGGATCCTCCACAGCTTCCTCGAAAGAGGATGGCTCAGTCACAACACACTTGCTCATAAGAGCCATGTATCCAGTGTACCGATCAGGTGACTGTCTCTGCCTGCGTTGGGCTGTAGGTGGTCCTACAACTTTCTCTGCATCTTGAGCCAGTCGCTCAGCTTCTGTCAAGCGCTTTCGCCCTCTGATGGTTGGCGCTGCATGAGTGGTCTCTTCCACTCCATGAACCTCGTCCTGTGGCTGATCCACATCCTAAAGCTCATCCTTAGGAACTAATAGCTCCTCATCTGCATGCAAGTGTAGCTCCCTCTCAAGCGAACACTTCATGGCTTTCTCCTCCTGAAATTTTATATCTTGTTGCACAACAGTTTTACCACTATCTGGCAAATACACACGATAGTTGTGGGGCGTATCAGTGTACCCCACAAATATCCCAACCTCTGCAGTCGGTTCCAACTTCTTTCTGGCATCCTTCGTCACATGCATGTAAACGTTAGCACCAAAAATCCTCAAATGAGAAAGATCAGGCTTCTTACCAGAATAAGCCTCCTCGGGTGTACTCATGCCAAGTATCCTATGAGGACAACGGTTCTGCACATAAACTGCTGTATTGCATGCTTCCGCCCACAAGTGAAGGGGTAGGCCCTGATCATGCAACATTGCCCGTGCAGCACCCACAATCGTTCTGTTCTTCCGCTCAGCTACCCCGTTCTGCTGTGGGTTATGGGGAGCTATGAGCTCTCTATGAATCCCTTCTGCCTTGCAGAAATCCTTGAACTCGTCCGAGATGTATTCACCACCATTATCGCTCCTAAGAGCCTTCACCTTCTTCCCCGACTCCTTCTCGACCAGTGCTTTGAATTCACAGAACTTTGAATATGTCTCACTCTTCTTCTGCATGAAGAAGATCCAGCACTTACGAGAGAAATCATCAACAAAAATCACATAATACCTGTGTTTTGCTGTCGAAGCAACTGAGAAAGGTCCACACACGTCTGTGTGAATTCTTTCAAGGATCGTCGTGGCGCGACTATCCTTCTCGTGAAAGGTGGCTTTCACAAACTTCCCCAAAGTACACCCCTTGCATTGATCTGACTGCGCAAGTGTGCCTTTAGGAAGCCCTGTAGTGATCTGCTGCAGTATCTTCAAGTCTCCATGGTGAAGGTGACCCAATCTCCTGTGCCACAACTCGCCATCATCCCAGCTCACCAATCCTTCTGCCTTGCCTGCCATTGCTACGCATCCATCTACATGCAACTGATAAAGGTTCCTCACTCGAACCCCTATCTTCCGGGTCTCACCAGTTGTCTTGCTGCGCAGGAAGGCCTTTCCCTCGCTGAAAACAACATCATACCCCTTGTCTTCTAACATCGCCACTGAGATGAGATTCTTCTTCAATCCTGGAACATGCATGACTTCCTTCAATACAAAGGGTTTACCAGACTCCCTCTCAAAGGAAATGGTACCGATACCGGTCGCACTGTATCTACCATCATCGCCCATCTCGATGTGCACTCCAAGATCTTTGTCCTCCAAATCAGAGAACAAATCTCTATCTCCCGTCATGTGAAAAGACGCACCACTTTCCAGAAACCACACTGATCCCATCACACTTGAAACCAAGCATGCGATCAATGAAAAATCAAGCTCAAACTGAGAAGCTAAGGTCTCTCCCCCTGCAGATCCAGCAGCTTGCTTGTTCTTCTTCTTCTGCGGACAATTTGTGGCATAGTGTCCATGCTGGTGACAGTGAAAACACTTCACCTTGGACATATCATGCTTCTTGCCTTTCGCACTAGACTGAGAAGCTTTCTTGCTCTTCCCTTTCTTTGCATTGGCAGCCAAAGCACAATTCTCTTCATCAGATACCTTTGATGAAGATCCATTCTCACCTTTATTGTTACTGAGTTTATCCTTGAGCGCCAGGTCGCTCTTGATTTGGAATAACATTCGCAATCCGTTGAAAGACATTTCAACAACACTGTTGCAAAATTCGATTTCCACCAGCTCAAGCTCAACTGCTTCCGATCTAAGATTCGTGAGAACACAATATTTCTCGTACAGAGATTGACTGTATGGGCTTTTACCGGATATTTCACCTTCCAAAGGGAGGATGAATCCAGAGGCTACCTGGCCCGATTACAGGCTCTGCCTAGAGAAATAGAATGTAAACACTTCCTGAATAGTAGATCTGATGATCAACAGCTCCGATACCATGTAGAAACTTTTTCTACAATTATCTAGCTTGCTCTGATACCATGTAGAAATTTTGAATAATTTAACACATATTCAATGGAGATTATCCTGATCATGTACTAATGCAGAAAACATACACAATACATAAGCTCCTCTACGTTGATCAAGAATATAGCAGCATCAATAACAATAAAACATCAAGAGCATTCACACATTAACACAGTTTGTATCACGGGGAAAGCATCTCGCTAAAAACCCCACACTATCTGTATATTAATGATTGAGTCATGTAACATTACACAGCATAATACTTCTCACAAGTATCTCCACCTCTGTTACACACAATACAGCTCAGATCTGATCTCCAAATCTCTTCCACTGCTTGCCTGCCTCCACTGCTCAATACCTGCTCGAGAACTGATGAGAATTTTTCCCAAACTCGATTTTCACCTGCAAAATAGTCACTCACTCTTTGTGGACGTGAGCAAAGGCTAAAATGTGGGCCAAATACGTGAGCAAACTCATTGGCATACTCAATCCCTTGATTGTGCAAGATCTGGTGCACAACTATAGTCACAACTGATAGCAATCTGATTCTCTACCACCTGTCCCTGTTGAACTGAACATGCACTGACATGCAACTGAGTTAACTGATGTATTCTTTAGTTGTATTATGAGTTAATAATTAGTTTAACAACTCATCATTAGTCTATCTGCAGTTAGACTAACTACAACCAGTTTAACTAAGTTAAACTGAACACAACTCCATCAACTGTACCTCCAGTCCACTAAACTCAACTCACTTGAGTTCTAACTGAAGTCATGCATGCAACAACTCAACTGACTCATAAGAAAAACGAATTTCCTTCTGACAGCTGCATGTGCCACTTTCGTAGCTCAAACTGAAGTGCTCCAAGAGAATAAGATTAAGTTTATAGTCCAAATATTATTGTGAGATAATAATATTTGACTTTTCTATTTTTGACAGCCAGTCTAAAAATAGACTTGATCACTCACACTGTGATCACTCACACTTTCATCAAAAATAGAAGTCCATCTATTTTTCCCAACTTGATCAATCATCCATAAACATAGACATGATCCATATGTCTAAAAATAGACATAGTCTAAAAATAGACTTGCGCCAAAAATAGCCTGCGGGCCCACTTAGTGAAGGCGACTCTTTTCACTAAGCTCCATCATCTTGTTGCAATCTCAACACTACTGAATGTGTTTACTTGCTCGGCTATGTACCTTTCCTTCTTGGCCATGCTGTTTGTTGAAGACAGTGGTTGAGGAGTAACTGCTCAGAGTACTGGATGTTGGCCACCTCTGTCCTTTGGATGCATGGGATAGGCTATGGACATGGACAGTATGGACAAACGGAGGGGGAAGATCGGTCGTTGGATCGCGTAGACCGAAGGCAGGAATCGGTCGGTGGAGGGTATCAGGAGATACGGAGGCGGAGAAACGTGGGCCATTGGATCTCGGGTGGGCAGATCCAACGGTTATATGGTTTCAAAGGTGCACGGAGGTTAGCGGGCGAGGAGGATGGTTTCGACGGTAAGAGGTATTTATCGTACCGCCTTTGGGGGAAAGTGGTAGTCGTACAATGGGGTGTGATCCCTATCATCGGGCGATGCATGGCGGACGAGACGTGACGAAAACCACTTTTGATCATGGGTTAACGTGCGGTCAGTTTGCGGGCGCGGGAAAAGCAGACGCCATCCGATCGCGGTGGAGATGATCGAACGCGGGGGTTTAATCACATAGCTTTTGTTTAATGTGATAGGGCAACGGTAGGTTATGGGTTTTGCGAAAGTGCGCAATTATATGAGTTTTGGGGTTTTTAATGCCCAGGGCTTAAAAGGGATTTTAATATGGTTTTAAACGAAAGACATAGGAAATAAAAACCAAAGGAGGGTGAGAGAGGTAGAGGAGAGTGCGAGAACAACCACCACAGCCTTTCTTTTGAACGTGGCCCTGGACAAAATGTGCTTCCGATTCCAGAAAATCATTGTTATATGGCAGAGCTAACACTGGCTCCTTCTGGGGATGAGATCCTCCCTGTGAGGTCTCAAGGACTTGCAGATCAATGCCTTTCCTGTGAAAACCAATTATTAAAATTTTCCTAGTGTTCCATTGGGCATGGAGTCTAAGTGAGCTTACACTAAACTGATAAAACAACATATTTATAATTTTAAGGCCAAAGACCTTAAATAACATAAATTTTCAGAAAACGCCCATTAACTGGGCCATAAAAAATTGCTTCTCCTCCCATACTTTTCAGCATGAAGGTATTTTTCCCTTGGATCTGAGAAATGATAAAAGGCCTTGTCCAAAAAGCATCAAACTTCCCATGGTTGCCTTTCTTCTCTTTCAGTGCATCCCACTTCAGAACCAAGTCTCCAACCTGAAAATTATCTAATTTTTTCTTTCTGTCAAAAGCTTCCTTGATCTTCTTCTGATGTGTTGCAGACTTTTCGACCAGTTGTTCTCTGATTTGATGTACCTCTGCTAAATCAGTGATTCTTTTTGCCATATCTTCTTCCTCATTCTACTCTTCTTGTAGGAACTTTGCCACAGGGAGAGTTAACTGAATTGGGAATACAACTTCAGTGCCATATACCAGCCTAAATGGAGAATTCCCTGTGGATTTCTTGATGGTCACTCTGTCAGCCCACAGTGCATATTTGAGCTTAGAATCCCAGCTCTTTTTATTGTCTTCCAGCAGCTTTTTAATTATCCTTATCAGGCTTTTATTGGAAGATTCTGCTAGACCATTGCCTTGAGGGTAGTATGAGGTGGAATGAACTAGCTTAATGCCCATTGAGTCACACATATCCACCAACTCTTTTGCCCTGAAGGTTGTTGCGTTGTTTGTGACTAATTTATGTGGACAGCCAAATCTGGTGAAGATATTCTCTGTCAAAAACTTCATGACCACATTGTGATCAGCCTTCCTGGTAGGGATTGCTTCAATCCATTTACTGAAATAATCAATGGCAACTAATATCCATCTGTGTTGGCCACTGGAATGTGGATTGATTTCTCCAATGAAATCCAAGCTCCACTGCTGAAAAGGTCCATTAGCATGTATTGGTTTTAGGGGACTTCAGTCGTTGTTTTCCTTCAAATCTTTGGCACCTGTCACAAGATTTAACAAATGAGAAGACATTAGAAAACAAGGTGGGCCAATAGTACCCAGCTCTGAGAATTTTGTGGGTTGTAGTTTTCCAATAATGGTGCCCTCCACACATGCTGGAATGAAACTGCTGCATGACTTCAATGGATTGTTCTTTGTCCAGACACCTCAAAAACATTCCAGATGGGTCCCTCCAGTAGCAGCAAATTTTTATGAATGTAATATTTTGTTGCCCTGAGCTTAACAGTTATGGCTTGGCTTTGAGTAAGGCCTAGGGGAAACTCCAGCTTTAGTAAGAATTTGGTTATTGCAGAGTACCAATCACAAGAAGCTAGATTTTCTGCTAATGACTGTTCTCTCCCTGGTTCAGCTGCTTCCTCTTCTTCTGTTTGACCATTTTCTGCAACTGTGCCCATGAAATCTATGTCCAATGATCTGCAATTTTCTTCAACCAATAACTTGGCAAGGCCTTGACCTCTGACGAGCTTGGTGGGCTTCAATTCTATATTAAATTCAATTAACTTTGCAATCCATTTAGCCCTTCTTCCATCAGCATCAGGCTGTGTTAAGACATCTTTTATTGAAGCAGAGGGTACATATGCAATTATCTTAGAATGCATAATATAAACTCTGAAAGCTTTCAAAGACTTGATAAGATCATATGCATGTTTTTCAATGATATCGTACCTCAGCTCAGCATCCCTTAATGTTTTGCTGAAAAACGCCACTGGATGCTCTGAGCCTTCTTCATCTTCTTGCAATAAAACTGCTGCAAAGGTGTCTTTAGAGGCAAATGAAAATATATGGAACTCCCTACTGTAATCTGGACCTCTTAAAATAGGAGCCTCCATAATAGCTTTCTTAATGGACTCAAAGGATCTTCTCACTGCATCAATCCATTTGACCTCTAACCCCTTTTAAAACATGAAGGTAATGTGCTTTACGAGTTCCGCAAAATTCGGGATAAACCTCCTCACAAAATTTATTTTTCCCAGAAAGCACTGGATGTCTTTCTTTGATCTTGTGACAGACAAAGTCTATATTGCTCTTGCTCTTTCTGGGTCAATTTTGACACCTGCAGCAGAAACAACATGTCCCAATAGCTTGCCCTCCTCTAAAGCAAACTGTGACTTTTTAGGATTGACTGAAATTCCAAACCTTCTGCACTTCAGGAACACTTTCTTCAAATGTTGTAAATGGTCATGATGGCTACTAGAGTATACTATTATATCATCAAGGTAGATAAGGACAAACTTGTCCTTCTCCCCCAAAAATTCTATATCCATAGCTCTATGAAAGGTGGCTCCAGCATTCATCAACCCAAAAGGCATCTTGGAATATATAAAAGTGCCCCAAGGAGTGGTGAATGCGGTCTTCTCTTGGTCATCCAGATGTATAGCAACCTGGTTATAGCTTGAAAATCCATCCAGGAAAGACATCACTTTGGCTCCTGAGACCTTCTGTAACAGATGCTCCATCTTGGGCAGAGGATAATTGTCTTTTTTAGAGCATTTGTTCAGGTTTTTGAAATCAACACAAAGTCTTATTTCTCCACTTTTCTTCCTCACTACCACTAAGTTAGCTACCCATTTTGAGTATCTGAGAGGGACTATGATTTTGACAGCCAGTAACTTCTTTATTTCCTTTTCAATTAGAGGAAGGAGCAAAGGATTTATTGGTCTCAGCTTCTACTTGAAAGGGATGGTGTCTTTCTCTAAAGGAATTTTATGCTAGATAATATTTTTATCATAAGTTTTCAGGTCACTATATTCCCAAGCAAAAACATCAATGAACTGCTTCATTAAATTGCAGTATTCAACACTATGGGTAGAAGATAGGTGAGTGGACAGATTTATATATCATGGCTGATTTGAACTCCCTATATTATGCTTACAGACTATAGATTGGTCTTCTTTTTGGGCAGCCTTATAAGGGACATCATTTTGGTCAAACAACTTCTCTAAAGGAACTAGACCCTTAGGTATATGATTGTTGGGTAGTTGCACAATGCTATCTTTGCCAATTTTGTTTCTAAGCTGGGAATGGGGATTTTCTTCTAAGGCTTCATTTTCTTGGTCAATTTTCATTTCAGAAAATTCATCAATGACTTGCAGAAATCTATTCACTTCAGCATCATCCTCAAAAACTTTCCAATGCTGGACATTATCAGGCAATGATGGTCTATATTTCATTTGAACTTCATATACTAGTCTAGGACGCATGGGAAGGACAAACATGCTAGCAAACACAACAAGGGAATCAGCATGCTAATTTTTGGCTCTAGGAACATATGAGATACAAAAATTATCAAAGGAATCTCTAAGTCTCCATACCTCATCTATGTATGCTTTCACCCTTTGGTGCTTTGCTTGAAATGTTTTATTCACTTGCTAAATGATAAGATCAGCATCTCCAAACACCTTTATATTCCTGATTCCTCTTGTCTTTAGCTGCATTAAGGCCCAATAGCAGAGCCTCATACTCTGCTATATTGTTTGTGACTTGAAAATCCAGCTTAAAAGACAGATGAGTGCTTTCCTGTTTTGGAGAAATCAGCGCCACCCCTGCTCCTGCAGTCTCCCTAGAACATGCTGCATCAAAGAACATCTCCCAAACCAGACCTCCTTGCTCTCCCTCAGCCTGATTTATTTTTTTCCTGAGCTGCATTGAGGCTTTTTGGGATTCCTCAATCTAGAGAATACAAGCTCCAAAGTCAATTTCCACGGCATATATGGGATGATTAGAAGGATTCTTCTCATCACTGATGATGTAGGCCAGCTGTGCTTCTCTGTACAATCTCCTGATTTCTCCTCCAAAAACTAGGATGGTAGCATAAGATAAGTCATTCTGTAATGTTCCACCTAGTCTCTTAATCCACCCTCTAGACAGCAGCATGCCAAACTTAGGAGGGACATCTACTACCATAATATCCATCATGATTCTCTTCAAGGGCAGCTGAGTTAGGGTGATGGCCAGGTCTTTGATTAATCCTAGGCATTTTACCTTCCTTGAATCAAATGAGAATAAGTCATGATATGGTCTAGTGATATCAAGGCCTAGCTCTTCCATGACAGCTTTAGGCATCAGATTGTGGCTGGCCCCTGTGTCTCGCAGGCAATTGTGGAGGATTTTGTCATGAATGGTCAAGGAGACATAAAATGATGGAGAATTATTATTAGCAGGCTCAATCATAGGGCTAAGCACAACTGCAGGCTTGTCATCTTGCAAATTGACATATTCAGTGGAGGTTTATGTGGCTTTCAGCTCAAGAGCCTCAGGATAGGCTTTCTAAAAACTTCACTCCTTACAAGTTCTAATAGAGGCACAGATATTTTTAACTTATGGACTTCTGATTCGAAACTGAAAGGGGAAGGGGACTTATCAAGACCTCTTACCTCTTGAGCTGGCGTTTTAAGGATGACTGGATCAGCTGCTGGCTTCTTCTGTCTGCTATTCTGTTGCTCTGTTTGGAAAGCAGCTCTTTGGGCAGGATTCTCCTTGACATTGTTTGATTTTGACCTCATATTATATCTTTTCTGTTCACCAGTCTGCAAAATGGCCTCTCTATCCCACTCTTGACTGGTTTGGTCCTGCAGTAATGATTCTTCATATGCAGCCAATGTCAAAAAGGTAGCACTACCTTTATCTTCCATGCAACGAATCTCATCCTCCTCTTCAAACTTCTCTTCCTCCATGACTACATTTTGGAAAGGAGCCTTAACTTTCTATTCTTCATTTGCTTCCTTACCCCTTTGTATGATTTGCAACTGCTCATTTTCTCTTCTGAATGGATTTGGATTTCTTGGAGCAAATGTGCTTTGAAACCTTGTTTTCCCATAACTCTACTCAACTTTTAGCTTAGATATCTCAGCAGCCTATGACTCTATCATTTTAGTCATTCTATCTAGTTTGGGTTCTGAAGATGAAGCAAAGGAAGAAGAAGCCTCACCTCTCTACCATCTTCTATCAGCGTGTGTTTTAAGCTTTTATGCAGCCATAATATTTGATTCCACCTCCAGTGCTGCATCTTGCATATTAGCTAGAGTGACACATCTTCTTTCTCTCAAAAGCAGGGGGAAATCAGAGTCAAAAGCATTAGCATAAGTGAGTTTGGCAGAGGTGGGGGTAGGCTTTAATTCAACAGGTATCTTACTATACATACGGTTAAATCTTTTATCAAAATCAGGCAAAGATTCCCCATTCTCCCTCTTCAGGTTTCCAAACTCTGTATGGTAGTAGAGTAGGTCTTTTCTATCTCCCCATTGCTTCAGGAATGCATCATCCAATGCTTCAATGTCAGTAATAGACCTATGGGGTGGTTCTCTGAACAACTTTCTAGCCTCTCCATCAAGGCTCTGAACAAACACTCTCATCCACACATCATCTTAACTGATATCTAAGTTATCAGCATAACTATAGAAAGATTCAAGGTGGTCTTCAGCTGTTACTCCCTCTGTACCAGTAAATTTGGGCATATATTTCTGATATTCTCCTATAGGAATAACATTCAAAGGAACAAGCAAGACCTGGGGTCCATACCTAGCAGCTATAATTCTTTCCATCTTCGTGGGAGCTTTCTGGCCTGCTATGGCTGGGATATGTGGAAGGATACTGGCAGATTGAATGGTAGGAAGTAATGAAATAGATGGCAGAACTGAAGGAAAATGCTGGACTATATGAGAGGCTTTCTTTGGACTGAGATCCAAAGGGGAACTAACTGAACAAGGAGCTGTATGAATCTCTGAAGGTATTTCTTTACTAATAGTGCTAGGCTCTAAATCTTCAAACTGTATATCCTCAGTTATAACCTTATCTTTCAGAGATGCATAAGTTTTCTTGGGCTTACCTGATCCTGATGCTCCTTTCTGTGATGTTTTCCTTTGCTTAGAAATCTTCTCAGGGTCAGGCACTGGGTCAGCTGGTGATTTCTGAGGATTTCTCTAGGTATGCCTCACAAACTGAGCCAGAACTGAAACATGGAGTCGCCACCAGGTAGTTTCTCCAGTAGAGTTGCCAGATAGATGATTACAACCAGAAATGTGTCCAGACTTTATCTATCATCAAAGCATGGAACTGTGTCATTCTCCCAGGGAAGCTGAGCTTCAATCTCCTCTCCCCGACAACGACGCCAATCAATGTTATCACCCCAAGAAACTCTCCTAGGTTGTAGCTCGGAGATGCTCGAGAACATTACAAACTCAACTTAATGTTGGAAATGGATGAATGGAAGGAATGATGCATATTCAAGCCAGATAACCACTCCTACTTTGCTTGACTCCAGACATGCGTGAACACCCCCAGATTACAAGGCTTTAAACCACCAAGCACTCACAGTTTTAGGATTGGGTGAATCTGGAGAATACTGACCACACCAGCAGATGCACAGGACCCTGTGATGGCCAGCTGCAACCAGTAAAGAGGTCTGCAAATCTATTTCCCTAGTGAACAGACAAGATGACAGCTCTTTGTCACTAAGTGAAAAGAACCTGATTAATACATTCACTGATACATGCAAGATTATAACACAGAGGTGGGATGACAGCCCCTCTAATGCTAAACATCAAGAGTTCAGGAAGAATGCATATCAAGCACAGCCTGGAATAGAAAAGAGATGGAAAGTGAGCAATTAACAGCAAAAGAAGCTTGTATTAGCTGAAAATGAAGATGAGACGCTGCAAGTATCAAAGCAGTTACAGTCTCCAGAAGTTGAACCTTACATCAAAACAACAACCATCAACCTTCATTACATCTATTTTTTGGGTATATATAGAGTTTGATTACAACAATGTTCTGCCATTCTAGACGTGGAGGGGTCATAATGGACCACCAACCACTTTAACTGCCTGGCAGAACTTCTGAGTGCAGTTGCTTGTTATAGTGAACAAAATTGATCTTCTTGGATGCTCTTTTGTACTTCTCGAGCAAGTGGAGTGTCGTAGAGGATAGAATTTCATAATTGTTGAATGTTTTTACCTGCTCAGCTCTGTACCTTTCCTTCTCGGCCATGTTGTTTGTTGAAGACAGTGGTTGAGGAGTAACTGCGTAGAGTACTGGATGCTGGCCACCTTTGTCCTTCGGATGCATGGGATAGGCTATGGACATGGACAGTATGGATGAACAGAGGGGGGAAGATTGGCGGTTGGATAGCGCAAAACGACGGAGGGAATCGATCGGTGGAGGGTATTGGGAGATACGGAGGCGGTTAAACGTGGGCCGTTGGATCTCGAGCGGGAAGATCCAACGGTCATCAAGTTTCGAAGGTGCAAATAGGTTAACGGGTGGGGAGGATGGTTTCGGCGGTGAGCGGTATTTATCGCACTGCCTTTGGTGGGAAAGCGGTAGTCATACAACAGGGTGTGATCCCTATCATCAGGCGATGCGTGGGTGGATGGGACGTGACGAAAACCGCTTTTGATCGCGGGTTAACGTGCGGTCAGTTTGCGAGCGCGGGAAGAGCAGACGCCATCCGATCGCGGCAGAGATGATCGGACGATGGGGGTTTAATCACACAGGTTTTGTTTGATGTGACATGGCAACGGCAGGTTATGGGTTTTGCGAAAGTGCACGGTTATATGAGTTTCGGGGTTTTTAACGCCCGAGGCTTAAAAGGGATTTTAATATGGTTTTTAATGAAAGACACGGGAAATAAAAAGCAAAGGAGGGTGAGAGAGGTAGAGGAGAGTGTGAGGGAAACCACCACAGCCTTTCTTTTGAACGTGACCCCAGACAAAATGTGCTTCCGATTCCATAAAATCACTGTTATATGGCAAAGCTAACAGGAAGTCTTGAGTCATTTTTTGTTTTCGTCAGTTTCAAGATAGTTTTAGCTGCTGAGTGTCTAGTTTCAGCTTTTAAATGTCTTGTGTCAGTTGTTTGAGTCTTAGTTGAGTCAGTTTAGTTATGAGTCCTGGGTCAAGGTTTTTGTTTTGGTGTTCCGAAGCTACTGATTCCATATTGCCCAATGGATAAGGCACTTATCTGCTTTTCCAGAGATCTGTGGTTCTTAGCACCTCCCAGAAGCTACCATCCCCATTGGAGCCAATGTTAATGTCGATATCTTTATCCCTCCATCAGTGATCAAATTTCTCTTTTTCCATGCATGTTAGGTGTCCCATCTGATTAGCTGCATTCCATTAGGTCATGGATCAACTGATGGTAGTGGTTTTATGTCAATTTCCCTCGTGTCATTCATCTGCTGACCTGTTGTCACATTTTTCAGGTTATTTACTATCATCCAGTTTCATTTCATTCATAAAAACCAGTTTTAGGGTTTTGTTTCACTAGGTCTAGGGTTTGTCATCATAGTCATCAAAAACTGAATAAAAGGTCAACAGGCACATGAGGAGGATAAATAAACTCATAAAATCATAAATTTTACTTTTGTTAGGCTCCATAAATTTGTTTCACCTCAAAACTCTGTTTTGAGGTGAAAACATGGTTTTTTCCATTTCATGTACAAATTTCATGTAATTTCAAATGTTTCTATATGTAATAAGTTCAGCAGCTACTCTTGGTCACCTTGCCAACTCCAGCCACTGCAAAAAACAAAAGCACCTATGCATCAATCCATCAATTGATCAAGAAAAGTCAAACTTCAAATGAAAAACAGAGTTTTTAAAGAAAAATGACTAAGACTTTAGAAAAGTGGGTTTGGTAAATGAAAAAATTAAAGCCAAGGGGATATAAAGCTCTTCTATGTGTTTGAAGTCTTCATTTTTGCAAGTGAGTGAGCTAAAGGCAAAAAATCGCATTTTTACGAGAAAGAGGCGAAGCTGAGAAAAAAACTCGACATTTCACCAACACTGCGCACCTGGGCTCTGGCGCTACGCACCTACCTAGCGCAAGTTTTACACTGAGATTTGTTCGCGCGCTACGCATACAAAGTGCATTGCGCACCTGAGAGGCAGCGCTACACACCTGACTATTGAGCTTCAAAGCGATTTTCATCACCTTCCTCTACTTCAAATTTTACAATTGACCTCTCATCAAGTAAGTGAAGCTTCTCATCTTGTCTAGCAAGGGGTTTCTCATTAGTTGTGGTGATTTGTATGTCTCTAAAACTAAAACCCTAGCTATCCTCCAAATTGTCTTGTAAATTTGCATAGGGCATTGTCTTCTACTGTTTTTATTTCCTTATATTATCTTCCTACACCCCATTCCCTTACACTAAATTTCCCCAAATCCCTTTCTCTTTCCCTTTCCCAAAATCATTAGCACTCACTACCCAAAACCCTAACCCTTTATTCCATCCCCAAAACCCTAACCCTTTATTCTATCCCCAAAACCCTAACTTCCATTTCCCATTCCCTCATCTACATTCATAATATCTGCGATTCCCTCATTTCCCAAAATAAAATAGTAGTCACTTCCTACATACATTATTCACCCTCATACTTTTAAAAATCTCTTCATACTCATCAGTTTTCACTCCAAATTCATAAGTATGGAGACAGATTCAGACTATTGGAGGGAAGGTGAAACTTTCAGTGATTCGTCCCGAGAAGCTCCAGTGCCAAGGAAACCACATAAAGGAGGGAAAGTCATTCGAGAGGAGCCCACCACTCTCACAGAATTACTTGCTTGCCCTCTTGCTGTAACTTGTTTTCAACACCAGTCTTGTTATCAGTTTTGTGAAATGGTGGAGAGGGTGAAATATCATCATGAGCTTGCTAGGTTATTTGTTCTTCATCTTCACAATGGCCAGGTGAACCTTGTTGGTGTCTCTTTCACCTTGACACCTGAAACCATTGCAGCAGCAACAGGCATCCCTAATGTAGGTGAACAGTGGAATAAGGGGCAGCTTGTGGGCAGAGATCATTATGATCCTTACATGAAGGTCGGTTATCACAGGCAAATCAGTAGGGTTTCTCCTTTTAAATACTTGCAAAACACTTATGCCCCACTCATGAAACTCATCATCAAGTATTTTACCTGTGAAAGGAATTTTTCCCGTCTATATACATACCATGTCATATTATTGATGCATTTCACAAGAGTGAGGATGATGAACCTCCCATACTTTATATGCAGGAATATTGAGAAGATGGCTCTATATGTGCAAAGGAAACTTTTTCCTCAGCAGTTCAGTAGCATTTACCATTTCTCATTGATTAAAATTGTTGTTTTGCATCAGCTAAGCTTGTTGAACATACCATGGGATACCTTCATTGCACATGAGATTTTCAAAGGCCCTCAGGTGATTCCATCGGTGCTTCAAGAGGAAGGAGGGCCTTCAAACCAGCCAGATGTTCATGAGACTGAAACTACAGGTGTGCCAGTGTTTGTCACTTATGAGAAAGGCACCAGGAGACTTTTTGCAGCTACTAAACGAGTATTATCTCCACCAAGGGTGGAAGTGGTCTCGTTTTCTTCACCAGATTACAGGCAAATGCTATCTTCACCAGGGGTGAAAGGGGTTTTTCCTTCTTCTTCAGCTGAACAGGTACATGCAAAGACAAAGGAAAGAAACAAGTGCATGATGAAGGCCCTACTGAAGAGCAAGATAGTGATTTTGTTTTGGTTGACGAAGATGACATTGATTTGGGCTCTCAAAGCTCAAGACTCAAGGATATGATCATCAAAGAGAAGGAAGTAGAAATCCAAGCCTTATCAATTGACCTTGAAAGGGCTAAATGGATCATTAACTTTATTGATCAGGAGAACAAACAACTAGAGGACAAACAAACTATTATGGAGCTGCAAACAATTAGAGAAAACAGGCAAGTGGAAAAAAGAAGAAAAATCAAGATGACATCTCTTAAGCAAGAAATTGAGGCTGACTGGGAATCATGGTTAGAGATGGAAAACATTCATCTGGAGAAATTGCTTGAGAAAGCCAACAAAGAGAAGAAAATGCTATGCCATATGGCCTATCACTACTTAACCCCGAACAAAATTTGCAAAACAAGGGTGAAGAGGTTAAAGGCTAAGCTAAAAAGAGCTTTGAGAAGTAAGAAAGAACAAGATAAGCTCAATCTCTTGGCCAAAGCATCATTGGCCCAGCAAAGCACCTAAAAAGGATCACTCATGCCAAATTTCAAGGAATTTGGAGCATTTTTTGTCATTTTTGAAAATTTTAATGCAAAAAAACAAGATTTTTCAGCAGGTGCGTAGGGCCGCTTTTGTTGGGGGCATCCATTTGAAAAAAGGTTTGAATTTTTGGAATTAGCATGAAAAAATATGCATGCTCGGGAATGGCTAAGATTTTTGGACAATTTCTGGGTCTCCAAAAGGGAAAAAAACACTCAAAAAGTGCCCTCTCATCCACTTTTTTGCAACATAGGAAGCAGTCTTGGGAGATTCCATTTTTTAAAGGGAAAATGGACTCTAAATCCAAACATTCAAGTTGTTCTAGAAAGTAGACTCACCAATCTTTCCAACGAGCTATCCTGCACCTGATTTGGACTTCGGGAAGCCTTCCAAAAGTGGCCTGGAAAAAGCGTTATGCATAGGATCAGTGGCGCTGCGCATAGGAGAAATTTTGCCAGTTTTTCCTGTTTGTTCAGAATTTCGCCCAGTTTAGCTGTCAGTTGACTTTTTCTTCTCTCTTTGGTAAATTAATGATGTAATATGATGTGATATGATGTACTATGATGTAAATATGATGAAAAATGACTTGAGGGGGTAGATACATCAGTTAGAATTGGTTGGAGGATGAATGAATCAGTTTCCATAATTTTAGAGGCAAGCTGTTCCACTACCTATTTTGTAGTTCCTAGTTTAGATGTTGTTGAAACAACTCCTTGACTCATGGATTCGACCCCTGATGGCTAGCATAGGTGGTTTGATGCCTATATCTTGTACTTTCTTAGTCATTTGTCAAGGTTGGACTCTTGTGGATGCATTGAGCACTATTGTAAATCACTTCTGCAGTTTGGAAAAGAAATGAACGAGGGTTTTGCAACATTTTGTGGGATTCTTGTGGTAATGTGTCTTGGCATTGTTTTCTCTTCTGTAATTTAGTTTCTCTTATTTGTATGTGTTCCAGAAACTATTTCTTTCTTCATAACTAAGTGAATCAAGAGAATTAGGTAGAATCCATTGATATTCAATGCTCTGCCTAGAGGATACATTTAGTTTTTAATGTTTTCTGTTGTTTGAAGAGGACTCATGAACCTTGCATGCCCTCTCCAACTCCTCACCAGTCTTTAGACTCACCATCACCTTCATTTCAAAGTGCTAAAACACTTGCCTACCTCACCCCACAGAAACCTCTACAAATCTGAGTTGATTTCCCGGACCCAAAACTGCCTTCCTCATCTGATCCAGCAACCAACCATCAAAATCAAACAAAATCCTTTGACCTAATATACCTAGCCTAAAATCAGCATTTCATTTCAGTCATCTCAAGCCCTAGTTTCACATATCTTAATTGAGATTGACAAGGAGAGAACCCTCTCCCTACCTGGTAGGGCTAGCTACCAGGTTAAGCGTGGTTTGATGTTACCCTAGACCTACCTTTCTTCAGCCTGAGGTAGATTTAGGCACTAACAACTTCCAAGTGACTCCCAAGTACCTTTCGAAATCATTTTTAATACGTGTAAATCACTCTACCATAACCAATGAAATGGGGTCAATCACTCCACTAGGTCTGACATGATCTTGTGCTTAACTCTTCTGTAAGGGGAGCTTCCCATAGCAAAATTGTAGTAAATGGATTTACTCTCTATCGCAAGATTCTAATGTTTGTTTGCAGCTTTGCAAAGTTAACTCACTTCCATATTCCAAAGCCCTACAACCTGATCTAATGTAGGTGGAAAAGAGCCCTAAAATAATAAAATTTTCTACTTACTCAAAGGGTAAATGGATGTGGAAATAATGGTGTTATGACTTGACGCAAAACCTTAATGCAATTGAACATGAAATTGTAATATTTTATTTTCAATGAATTTCTAACTAAAGTAAGGAAAGAGTCTTTTCAAATTTTCAAATAAAATGCAAAAAATATTAATTTCCCACTATATCCCTTTTCATGAATGCAAATATTCAATTTCAAATGACCCAAATGCATAAATTAACCTTTAAAATTTCAATTCGCCCAATAACTCAAAAATCATGAAACTTTCCTTTGACATACAATCACTCAAAATTTTCAAAGTTCTTGAGGAAACCAATCAAAAACTTAAAATGAATTTTTTCTAATGAATCCTGTGATTTTAATGTTGTCAAGAGTAAAATTATAAAAAACTTCAGCACTGAAAGAAGAATGGACTTTCATTTCAAGTTCAACATAAGAAGCACTTTCATAAAAAAAATATTGATTCTTGAAAACCATCACTTTTCATTAACGAAACAATCTTTCACAAATAAGTAAAATAAACACAAGATCTAATCTGTTTGAAAGAAGAAAGATAGGAAGACAGAAAACCAAGACCAATCGATCCTTCTTTTGATAGATCCACAACACACTAGATGAAGCTTTTACCCTAATTTGTGAAAACAATAAATTTTCAAGAAGACTCTTTCACAACACTCAACTGAACCAACAACGACTTTCTGAAGGTGTAAACAAGCGTAATCAAGAAGAAAAACATAAGTTCTAGGATTTAGTGAAGAGAAAATTTCAGGTATTTGCTTAAGCCATAGTTCAATCCAGTGCACATACACATTATTCCTAAAGGATAAGTTTGCAAAAATACGCTCTGTGCCTAAAGTTAAAGTGCACACAATGGGAAAATTTTAGAAAAATTAAAAATGCACCAAACAAATCATAAGTCAAATCAAGAAGATGATGGAGAACGAGGCGTTCCCCAATGGACTCACCAATTTATTAGGCAAACTAATATTTCTTGTAGACAAGATGGATCTCCCTATATCTCAAATGAAATCTAGTAACAAACAAGAAAATAACTACTATCTTTCCTTAGCTTATGATTGATTAAAACAAGTAATATGTGAGGGATCACTTATCGGTTTAATGAAGTGCTTGTTGAAGTCCTTTCAGTGCCTTCCATAGTTGGCTTCTCCTTGATGCTTTAGAGATCGTTCTAGTGCTTTTCACAACTTCTCCATAATTTTCCAAAGGATATCTACATAGATTCTTTGATCCTTTGTGTGTTTACTTCCAATAAATGAATTCTTTAACTCAACATATATCATAAACTGAATCAATAACCGATCATAAACTATGCGAGTGATTAAGGAATCTCACAAATGATATCAGAATAGACATGATTAGGAAAGAATAGTTGCTTTTTATTGAATAAGAAGGAGAATAAACTTACAACCACATTTCCATGATGTTACAAGCCTGTTCACATGATCTCCAACCTTCTTCTTCGATGAAAAGCTTTCAAGCCCTATTTCTGCAGCATAATCCTACCTTCAATGGTCCTCCCCAATCCTCTAGCCTGTGTTTGATTTATAGGCCAAGAGGGGGAGGTTTGGGATCATCTTCCTAAGGGATGAGATCCACAAATTGTGGGATAGGGGATCCGCAAAAAGAGGGAAGTACTTCCCTGATGGGAGGGATCAGGTTTGAGTAAGCATCAACTCGAAGTTGTTAGTTGGGAAAGATTCGACTAACAAATCTTCTAGACTTTACTTTCTATTTTTACTTGCATTGAGTCATGAGCGCAAGCCATAGTGTAAGACAAAGTGCACTTTTGCACTGACTCTAATGGTCACTTTTGCGTATGCGTAGAAACTAACTAGGGAACTGCGCAAGCAATTAAAAATAGGTTTTTGGGCCTTGTAATCTAGGAATTTCATTCTCTTTGGAATTGTTTATATTATAGCCTTGTAGGGGGGTGCTTTAGAACACTTTGATGGATAATGAAAGATCCATACTAATGGTCATTTGCCTAATGTGACAAAATGACGTGTAACAATATTGGGCTAGTCCAGTGATCAAAAATTGCAAAAAGGCCACATAAATTGGAGCTTCTATAAACACAAGGCGTGGAGAATTTTACATGAAGCTACCAATTGGCATGATAGTTGTATCCTATTCTGAAATTCTTGACATAGGAAGCGACCTAACATGGACACAGTGCAAGACCTACACTGATTGCTATAAGAACCCAACCCCAATCTATGATGCTTCACATTCCTCCACTTACAACAAGGTTCGATGCCAAATCCTTCTCTAAAACGCTCTACCTAAGTTTGAATGAAAGAACATTGTTGGAAGTGAATACCAATATATGTATGGTGATTTCTCAATTACTGTGGGGATTCTCTCATACGAGATCTTGACATCAACTTCAAAATCTGGAACAAAGCAATTAATCCCAAATTTTTCCTTTGGATGCAGTCAAAATAATGAAGGCAATGGGTTCGATCAAGGGGTCGGGATAGTGGGTTTGGGACGAGGTCCCCTCCCGTTAATTTCACATCTATTTGCATCAATGTCAAAGAAATTTTCTTTCTATCTGATGATAATCGATGATCTCAGTAAAAAAACGAGCCCTCTAATGTTTGGATAATTGGTAAGATTGAGTGGCAAGGTCTCAAGTTTGACTCCCATACCAAAAAACAACCAAGAATCGACATTATATTATCTTTTTCTAGACGACATCAACATTGGCGGGAAATTGTTGAATATTAAGAAAGATACTTTTAGCCTTTAATCTGATGGCACCGGCAAATTTGTTATTGACTTTGGGATGACTTGTAGAAATGCCTTGTAGATTCAAATTGGTTATGTAATATTCTAAAACAAAAGAATTGAATCTACTTTACTCATTAGGGGAAACAATTAAATGATCGATAAAACACAACATAAACATGAGACAAGATTCAATCACATATGCTCATAGATTTATCTAAGGGGAAAGCAACTGCTCAAAAGAAACTCAACCAGGGCTCCTATAAAGTAGGAGACACTCTACATGACTCAAGTTAGACACTCAAATTGAATTAACTGAACCAACTAAGTGAAATTAACTTAGTTAACTCTTACAAGTTGTCTTGTGATGTGGATGTAGGAATTTACAGGGTAAGTTGCTCAGACAGAACACCAAAGGACACCGCTCACAAACAGATCATAGATCAATACACCAGTATTCTTGATATGGTTAAAACCCTCAAAGAGGGAAACAGTCCATGGCTTGAGCCAACGCGGCCACTTCAAGTAATTTATTAATAAAAGAATGAAAATTCACATAAGATTTTATCATGAACGATTACCCTACAAATGACCCTCCATGCTCTTTAAATAGAGATCATGGACCAATCGAGTGTTAAGCCACAGATCAAGTGTCGGTAATACCGGGGAGAGAATGAACCGTCAGATTGTTAGTTACAAAAGTATATAGTAAAGAAACACAGTTTACCTAACTCTACACTAGACCAAGTTATACTTAAATATTTCCTATGTGTCGGAATATCCTAACATCCCCCCTTAAGAACAACTTGGGATAGGATTGAAGGATGTACAAATATGACACAATAGGAGAAGGAAGAAGGAATTAGAGCCTATCCCCCCTTAGTGACAACTTCCTGAACTCCAACCATAAATCTAAGTTTAGTAAACTTCGCCTATGTGAGAGCGTTTGTAAAGATTTCTGCAACTTGATCATCGGTTGAACAATATTGCACTTCAAGAACATGGTCATGAATGAGCTTTCTGATGAAGTGAATGTGTAGTTCAATGTGTTTGCTGCACTGATGTTGAACTGGATCTTTCCATAGTTGAATGGCGCTTTGATTATCACACCAAAGTGTAGTCAAATGCTACTATTGAAAGCCAAACTTTGACAGGATCTGACAAAGCCACATGGCTTCCTTACTAGCTTCTATGGTGCCACGATACTCTGTTTCTACTGAAGAAAGATAAATGGCACTTTGTTTCTTGCAATCCCATGTAATAGGTCCAGAACCAAGAGTGAAGAAATAACCTACAGTAGACTTCTAATCATCAGGGTCACCAGCCTAATCAGAATCAGTGAAACCAACCAATAGAGGAGATGCTTCCGCACTGTAATGAATCCCAAACTAAATTGTACCTCAAACATAACGAAGTATTCTTTTAGCTACTTTCCAATGACTTTCATGTGGTTTTTGCATAAACCGAGCAATGAGTCCAACAGCAAAGGAAAGGTCAAGACGAGTATGGGTCAGATACAAAAGTTTTCCTACAAGCTAATGGTATAAGGTAGCATCAACTTCAGGGGAACTACAAGTGAATGAAAGTTTGGCTCCGGACTGAAAGGGAGAAGGGGGTGGCTTATAGTCTTCCATGTGAAAGTGGTGTAGAAGATCACAGGCATACTTGGACTGGGAAAGGGAAATACCTTCCTTGGATTGCAAGACTTGAAGACCAAGAAAATAATGCAAGTGTCCTAAGTATGTCATTTCAAACTTATTTTTAAGGTTGGACTTCTCATGGTTTATAAGGTTGGTATCACTACTAGTAAGGATAAGATCATCAACATAAAGAACAAGAATGATAAGGGACTTACCCACTTTCTTGGTGTAGACAGTATTGTCAGAATGAAACCTAGAAAAACTAGTATCTAAAAGAAAGCTATCCATTTTGGAATACCAAGGCTGAGGGGCTTGCTTGAGACAATAAAGGGATTTATTAAGCCGACATACAAGGCTGGAGTCTGGTTGTAGAAATCCAAGAGGTTGTTCCATATAGATTTCTTGATGCAAGTCCCCATGCGAAAAGGCAGATTTAACATCCATTTGATGGACTTCCCATTTGAAAGAGGCAACAAGGGAAAGAACAAGGTGGATAGAGTTCATTTTGGTAACAAGGGAGAAGGTTTCAGTATAGTCAATGCCTTCAACTTGTGAAAAACCCTTAGCAACAAGACGAGTTTTATGTTTATCAACTTTTCCATCTGATCCATGCTTGGTTCTGTAAACCCATTTGCATATAACAAGTTTGTGTCCCTTTGGAAGAGGAACAAGATCCCATGTATCATTTGCCAATAATGAACGATATTCTTCAATCATAGCTGCATCCCAATCTGGATGGCCTGAAGCTTCTGCAAAGGTGTCAGGATCACAATTCGTTGAAGCTTGAGCCATTAAAGAAGAGGCTCTATTGAATTGAGAACGTGTACGTCATTGATTTGTAGGATCACCTGCAAGAGCACCTGTTGCATCCCGAGTAGCACGGAACCATTTTGGAAGCTAAGGAGCTGAAGGAGGATCCTGAGAAGGTGGGGGAGGGTTGTCATGCTCATTGTCAACATCTGAAGAATAAATGTTTTCAGAAGTAGTAGGGATAGAGAGAGGTGGCACATTTGCCGAACTAGGCTCGTAGGCCGATATATTTTCATCAAACTTTACATCTCTTCTAATGATAACATTTTTTTACTTAAGTGGAATAAGTCTATATCCTTTAACATCTTCATAATCTCCAACAAAAATACATTTTTCACTCTTAGGTTCTAAAGCTTTATATTTCTCATCTGGAATATGGGCCTATGCTTCACTTCCAAAAACATGAAAGTGATTTACATCTGGTTTAATTGAGCTCCATGCTTCTTATGGAGTGATATTCTTTAAAACATTAGTAGGAGTGTGATTTACTATGTAATTTGCACAGTTAATTACTTCTGCCCAAAAGTTAAGACTAATTCCTTTAGATTGAAGCATACAATTAGCCATTTCCTTTAAGGTGTGATTCTTCCTTTTAGATACACCATTTTGTTGTGAACTATATGGAACAGTATGTTGCATTTGTATTCCATGCTCAATGCAAAATTTTATGAATTTTTTGTTAACATCTTCTACACCATTATCTGATCTTAGCTTAAGAATTTGATGTCTAGATTGTTTCTCAACAAAGGCCTTAAAAGCCAAAAACGTGTTAAAGACTTCACTCTTGAGTTTTAAGAAGTATACCCAAGTGCGTCTGGAGAAATAATCAATGAAAGTTAAGAATTACTTGTAGCCAAAGAATGAAACAACTGGAAGTGGACCACATAAATAATTATGCACAAGCTGTAAAGGGGCTGAGGCATGCCAAGAGGCACATTTTTCAAAACCATCTCGATGATGTTTTCCGAGTACACATCCAGAACAAACACCATCTCTGCAAGATACCATAGGAAGACCTGTCACCATATTTTCTTTACATACATTTTGAAGGGAGCGATAGTTTAAGTGACCAAATCACTCATGCCAAAGTGTGCTCACTTCATCATTATGAGCAACAAATACAGAGGGAAGTGTTGATGACCCAAATTTGTTAAACTTATACAACCTTGTAGAATCATCAACAATGCCAGTAGCTAAAATCTGTCTAGGATCACTTAGGTCCTTAATTACAACATCATGAGCTGAGAATTCAATGATTTTACCTTCACATGAATGAGTTATCTGATATAAAGATAGAAGGTTGCAGGATAAGGTTGGAACACATAATACATCATTAAATTGACCATTGTCTAGATGAATAGTTCTAGTTCCTACAACATTAAAATATCTATCATCACCAACATATATATTTTTGGTGTTACAATCATTTAAAGAAGAAAACATGGCTTTGTTTTTTGCCATGTGATAAGGAGCTCCAGAATCAATGAGCCACTCATGAGAATGAGAAGAAGAAGATAGATTTAGTGCATAACCAGACCGAGATGTTTGACAACCACATGCAGAAAGTGCAATTCCTGAAGATGAAGTTGAAGTTGAAGAGTGCTCCAAATGGATGTTATGCTTCTTCATTGTTGCTTCCAAGGCTTCCATGTTCTTAAAGAATTTTGATTATAAGTGGCCATCTCGATTACAAAAGTGGCAATTTCTATCAATCTTCTTCCCTTTGTTTTTATTTGCCTTATCATTTTGTTGAAATGATTTTTCATTTTGAGAGTGAAATTGCTTAGGACCCTTGTTTGGTTTAGGACCATTCTTTTTAGGATATTGCTTCTTAGGATTCTTTGCATTTGGTCACTGTTGGGCAGCTAAGGCTTTCTTAGAAGAATTTCCAAGATTAAGAAGACCAAGATGTAAGGGTTTTTCTTGTTCTCTTATTAAAGAATTACAAAAGGCATCAAAAGAGGGGGACTTGTAGTCTTGTCCTTGAGAAATAAATATTTCTCTAGTAGAATGGAAGGTGGAAACAAACACAGAGTAGGCTGCTCTCAACTTAGTAAGAATGGAATAGATAATGCTACCATCTTCTTTCTTAACCTTAACACCTTCCAAGAGAAGTTTGAGGGTCTTGAACTTGGACAAAAAAATTTCAATGGAAGAAAAATTATTGGGGTCTAACATAAGCAACTCAATTTCGAGTTGATGGGCTCTAATCTCATTTTTAATTCCAAAAAATTTAATAAGTTGTTTCATTGCTTCATTAGGGGTATCAAGTTCTGCAATATGGAATCTAAGGTCTGGAGAAATAAACATCCCTATTAACCCGCATGCTTGATCTTGCCCAATTTCCCATTTGGCTACCTTATCTTCATCTTTAGGTGTAGTTTCTTGGCCCAAGGCTATTCGGTAAAGACCTTTGCTTCTAAGTAAATCCACAATGTAGGACCACCATTGGAAGTAGTTGGCGCTGTCAAGAATAACTTGGCATGAACTTTCCATTTTAACATAAACTGAAGTTGTAGATGCTAAAACTAAGTGTTCCAATGGAAAGAGCTCAAAAAATTAGGTTGATTAAAAGAAACCGACTCTGAAAACGGCTTCCAAATGAAGAAATTATGACTTTTTGAAGAAAAGTTGTTGAAGATGTCGACGAAGTGCGTGAATGTGCAGAAATGAATGATAATGTTATATTTATAAAAAAAAAATATCTCCCCCTTTCCAAACTTAATATAATTAGCTCACTTTAAAAAAAAAAATTATGTGACTCACTTTTATAAATAAGTGAAAGTCACTTTTACAATGGTACTTTGTGAGCTAACCACTAAATTGTAACTTAAATAAAAGATAAAGAGACTTTAGAATCATAAGTGACTCACTTTTTATAATGTGTGAGAAAACTTTTACATAAAGTAACTTTAAAACATAAGTTACATGTGCTTTTTGAAAAAATAACTCAATAAAAAGAAAGACTTGAACCCAAGACCTCTATTCTCATAAAGTAACTTTGGACCAAGTGAGTTAGTTTAAAAGGTTAGTAATTTATGGAAAAGAGGAAGGGTTTTTTTTCTTTCTAGTCACTGAATCTTTGGGGTGTGTGCTTACTTGAAAAAGTTTTTTTTCCCTACAAAAAAAAAACCACACAACCCAACACGGACATGCAAAAAAAAACCAAACCTTATGGCTTGAAGTTAGTTTTCGCTGGAAACTGAATATTTTCCTCAATGTTTCTAATTTTCCGAGATCACACTAAGGTGCAGTGGAAAAGAGCATATGCATGAGAAAAATCCTTCATTTATGTTTCTGATTTTCCCAGATCGCACAAAGTCACAGGGCAAAGAGAATACGTAGAAATGAAAGGTATAGATCCGGTAATAAAAAACAAAGACCTAAATAAACAGAAATAAATAGAGAGATGAATATCTAAAACTACAAAAAACTCTGTATTCCTCCAGATCTTGAAAATGACATAGCTAAGGCTACCGGAAACCTTTTCGCGCAAAACAAAATGGGTTCATCACCGGAACAGATGCTACTAACACAATAGAGTAGTCCTCTTGGCCCAAAAGCAGTCCAAAACAGTAGATCTAGGAAACAACAATCAGATGCACTTGTACTGGCTTCCAATTTGGATCACCAATGGATGCGGCCTCAAATATCTCTAATACCGATTAGGAATTTACAGGGTAAGTTTCTTAGACAGAACAGCAAAGGACACCACTGACAAACATGGGAGGAGAGATGGCCAAATGGTAAAAGTTGAACAAAATGTTGTAAGTAAACATAAGTTCATCTGGGATAAAAAAATTTTAGTAATGTGTCTCACTCTCATCACCAATAATCTTGGCATGAGCATTGGAATTGTGTAAACAACAAGCATCTCTTACAACAAATTCTCATATGAGAATCTTGGAGATGAACTTAATTCTAGAGTGACAGTGACCACATACTTGTTGGCAGTTCACAATGGTCTTGGGTGATAATTGGCATTTCTATGAGTATCATGCCAAAGCTCAGTTGTAGAGATTATTGGCCTTCCATAAATGTATTAGTTGGATTAAGTAATAATTGACACCCTTAATTGTAGGTGTAGGTGTGTACACAATGCTTATATGGTGTACATAAAAATGGAACTTGACAAGAGATATAGCATATACTAGGATCATTATGTTTTTGGGAGACATACTAGGTATTCTAGCATTCAACAATGTGTGAACCCCCCTAGGATACGATTTAGTGGACAGTCTGCACTTGCCATCGGCTCTTCATTGGGCCAACAGAGTTTGTTGATTTTTGGTGCATGAGCATCCAGCTCAACAATTTCATTATATTCTAATTAACTTAGGGGGTCTTGTGTTTTCAAGGAAGTTGGATTCCTATGTATCAAATTAATGTAATTATTAATGTTTTTAAGTAATTTTATGAGAGATATTAAGAATAAAAATTAATTAAGTATTGTGAGGCATATTTGTAAATGTTCTCGAATGTTGGAGAACATGAGAGAATTAGGATAGTTGAGAGATTGAGAGATTTCGAAATCAATTGTAAATCTTAGATTAGAAATTGGTTTCATGGTTTGTGGAACTAGAGAGGATTCTTAGGGATTAGCGGAGTCAAAAGTAGACTTAGAGGATATTCAGGATTTAGTTCAATAGATTAAGAATCTGAACCAGAATCGGTTAAGAGAACCTTTTGTATAAATGTAAGCCTAAAAGGCATAGAGAGAGTTAGTTAGTTAGAGTGAGAATTAGAATTCAGAGATTAGATAAGGTTTAACTGTAAGCTTACAAGCAGGAAAGGAAAGACCACTAATATAGAAGATCAAGCTGAGAAGGAACTCATTGTGTAAATATTCATTTATTAATACAGAAGTGCAATTTCTGAGTTGTGTGGTATTGAGTAATTGAATTATAAATTGTGTGTGGACTAGAGTAATTCTACGTAACATAGGTTTGCAAGTGTGCAGAATCAGAGAAGAAGTGCAGAGAGGAGTGTTACGGGTTTACACATAGTCAGTATTGGATAAAACCTTCAATGTTACAACGAAGGTATCATGGCAAGGTTTCCTAAAACTTAAGGATTTATGAAACAAGTGTAAAGCACGAAGAAATGAAGTAACAGAGTGGAGATCGAGATCAGAACAAGTGAATACCGTAAGGCGAGAACAAATACATAGGCAGAAAGCCGAATGGGCTTTTACATAGGAAGAAACAAAAAAAGCGTAACAGTGCACAGGAACCGTTGGATCAGTTAAATCAACGGACGAGATTGTGTGAGATAGATGACTAGGATTAAGTCGTGCAAAATAAATTCAAGATGAATGGCGGAGATTAAAACCACGTGTTAGCTGAATAGTGGCGCGGTCTTCATAGGCAGTAAGCAGTATCTCGTGCGCCCTCAAAGCGGTAAATGGTATTCTATAATTTCATGCGATTAGCCTAAGTAGGTGACACGTAACACCCGATGGAAAGGGAAAACCACTTTTCTCATGTGCTCTCGACTTGATATCGGTCGTGCAAGAATCTGCACAATATTGCACGATAGTCGCTCGATTGGATGGGTCACATCGACGGTGGAGATTGTCCAGGCTAGTTGGCGAGTAGACAACACAATAGTCGTTGGATCGGACGAGACAGATCAACGGTGTAGATTTAATGCACTAGAAAAAGCATCAATATACATGCAAAGGGTTGTGGAATGGCGGAAAGGTAAGGTTTTAAGTATGGGTTATGAAATATTTCTATTATATGGGAATTATAATATAAATAAGCAGGATTAATGTTTTATGGTAAAGTTTGGTAGCTTCTGCTTAGATATTCAATTAAAAGACTTAAACTTTGGTTTAAGAAGGTTTCACCATTGATATTGGTGTTCATCTTGGGACATGACAGAGACATAGTGTGACATGCAATTTTATTTGCATACTGTGGGTATGTGCAGCTTAGGCTGCATCATTTGGTATCAGAGCTGAATAAGGAAATTTTGCGTGAAAAATTATTTGAGAAAACTTAGAACAAAGTTATGTTTTAAAGGTGTGTATGCAGGCAAGAGGAGATCAGATTTTAAATCTGACAAATAGTAGGCACACAGAGATAAAGTGTAGCAGAATTTGCATATGCAAAGAAACAGAGAACAATCCATTCAAAGTGCAGGTGAATGGTAGAACAAGATCATGCAGAGGTCTTGAAGGTGAGATGATATGTTTTTGTTTTAATTTGGTTTGAAGATTGGAGAGTTTGTGGTCTTTATATTGTCACACAGGTAGTGGCATAAGAAGGTGAGAAGATTGCAGCAACCTAGAGCAAGGAGTGCTCAATTGGTCCAGAGGAAAGAACCAGAAAGATACCGAAAGAATGAGCTTAGAGAAGAGAAGCTTAGTGAGGTATCATGTAGAAAGGGGGACTTATTAATGCAGAGGTTTTGTTGCAACTCACGAAAAGATCATAAAGGCAATTCCACAAAGGATGTGGGTAGAATTGCTAAGGGATGAAGAAAGCTAGTAAGAATTTCTAAGTGGAAGAAGAGGTAGCCAGAACCTAGTATTTCATTGTGATTGAAATACAAGAGGACAATTGTGTTCTTAAAAGGTGCAACTGAGTTGAAGCCTAGAAGGAGCATAGAGAAGTACTCAAAGAGGTTCGAGAGAATAAAGAACCAACTGCTTGCCAAAAGACCAAGTATAGAGGAAATCTTGGTGAGGTAAGTGACAACAGAGAGGAATTGTTGTTGCAAAGGCTTTAATATAGTTCATAGTAAGTGAGTGAGAAACTCATGAAGATAAAGGAGAAAATGACTATTAATAGTAATAACAGAGATAACGGAGGTTCTGAGAAAGACCACAACAGAAGAAAAGTGAAGAAAGAGGATGCCACGGCAAATGGCATACAAAGACAATTAAGTGAAGAAGAATATGAGAGGGAGAAATTTGGGATTGCAGTTCATCTTGAGTTATTGATGGAGATGTTGCAGATGAATAAGGATGACCAGAAGCATGGTTGTATCATGAGGAAGAAAGTAAAGTGGCAAAGGCTACAAGAGAAGAGAAATCAACAGGTGAATATGCAGTTAGCAGAAGAGCCAATGAAGCTTGAACAGGAAATGAATGTTCAATTGAAGTCTGAAGAACTCAGAGAAGCTGAGTTGAGAATGGAAGTTTTCAGTTGTGAAGCAAAACAAGGTGAAGTTATGGGTGAATATGAAGACTGGAGATTTGTGGAAGATCTTATGAATTATTATGAGAATTCAACACAGCAAGGAGATATGATGATTGAAGCATCAAGTGAGACCACAAGGTCTCATGTTTTTAAAAGTGATAATTTGTGTGTAATTGCAGGTATTGCAGGGGAAAAGAAACTTTGTGAAGATGTCTTTAGGATGGATGAAGATCTTGAAGTAAAAGGTGATAAAGAAAATTTCGCAGAAGAGGAAGAATTTGACTGGTTACAGTAGAAAGAGTCTATGGATGAGTTACTTAATGAGAGAAGGCAAACATTTAAAGCTGTCATAGAGATGGAAGATCAGGATCTTATTCTGATGAAGAATGAAAGAATATTGTCTCAGAGAGTTAATCTAATGAATTTGATTAATGTTATTGATGAATAACAAATGCAGGAGAATATTAATGCAAATGATGGGGCAAGGATAGCTCTTGAAGAAGGTTTACAAAGAGACAACAAGGCAAAGTGTATTGAAGAAGAAGGGGAGGCAGATTTGTCTCAAGACAAAGAAAAGACAATCACAAAATTGAAGAAAGAAGAAGACCATGCAAAAGATTTAGCAAAGGGAGAAAAGACATCTGATGATTTGTCAATAACAAAGGAAGGTATGGAAAATTGTGTAGAATTTCTAAATTCTACTCCAATTGAAATTATTGAGTTATATGGAAAATTAGACTTTCAAAGAAGAAAGTTGGAAAAGCAGGGGATGTATACTCAGGATAAATTTCTGATAAAGGAAGACAAAGAAATTGTCATGAAAGACAATTATAAGGAAAAGAGAATGGTAATAAAAGTTCAACAAATTGACATTACAGAAGGAGGAGTTCATTATTATGAACCAGAGCAAACAGATATCATTGAAATAGATGATATGAAGGAGAGTTTAAATCAACATATCAATGTGTTAACAAAGGAATTGAAGGAAAACTCATAGCAATATGCTAAGATGTTTCCAGAAAGGGAAAAGGTAATGAGGCCTTATATTTTTAATTCTGATAATTGTTTTATGATTACAGGATTTGATGAAAATGAGACAGACATGTTTCAAGTTGAAGAGTCAGTTTTAGAACTGAAGAAGACTGGAAGTTGCTAGGTCAGACATGCTGATGAGGAAAAAGAAAAGCATGAAGATACCATGCTTGAAGAAGTTAAACTGATTGTTAGAATCAGTCAAGGAAGTGAAGGACAATTACTGAGGGTTGTCAAGGAAGAGAAAGGAAAATATGCTGGAATTGATGAACAACATAGTGATGTATTTGAGAGGAATCAAGTACAAGGGGAATTGGAAGGCAATTTATTTTTTGAAAGTAAATTTACAGATATTGAACAGAGGTTGTTTTGTAAGCAACAAGAGGGTAAGGATGAAAGGGTGATAGTAAGAATCTGAGAACTTCAAAGAGAAGATAGTAAACAGTAGTTTGAAGATGAGTGGATAGAGTACAACAACAAATGGCAAAGTAATTATCATTCAAAAGATAAATTGGACATAGAGATTGAAAGAATAATAAGATTGATGATGAAGGTGCCTCAGAAGAAAGCAACAGTAAGAAGGCCAAGCAGCAGCAAAAGGAAAACAACAACAGACTGTGAAAGCATAGCTAGTGGGGCAAAGCAGCATAAAGTGTGGAGACCTGGAGAACAGCAACAAACAACATCAACGAACAGAGACAAATTACAGAACAAAGTATGGGATCCAAGAGGACAAAGGTCGGAAGCACATGATCAGGAGATCATGATTATTTTAACCTTGGGAGTCTGATGCAGGGGCATCCAGCTCAGCAATTTCATTATATTCTAGTTAACTTAAGGGTTCTTGTGTTTTCAAGGAAGTTGGATTCCTATGTATCAAATTAATGTAATTATTAATGTTTTTAAGTAATTTTATGAGAGATATTAAGAATAGGAATTAATTAACTATTGTGAGGCATATTTGTAAATGTTCTCGAATGTTGGAGAACATGAGAGAATTAGGATAGTTGAGAGATTTGGAAATCAATTGTAAATCTTAGATTAGAAATTGGTTTCATGGTTTATGGAACTAGAAAGGATTCGTAGGGATTAGTGGAGTCAAAAGTGGACTTAGAGGATATTCAGGATTTAGTTCAGCAGAATAAGGATCTGAACCGGAATTGGTTAACATAACCTTTTGTATAAATGTAAGCCTAAAAGGCATAGAGAGAGTTGGTTAGTTAGAGTGAGAATTAGAGTTCAGAGATTAGATAGGGTTTGACTGTAAGCCTACGGGTAGGAAAGGAAAGGCCACTGATATAGAAGATCAGGCCGAGAAGGAACTCATTGTGTAAATATTCATTTATTAATACAGAAGTGCAATTTCTGAGTTGTGTGGTATTGAGTAATTGAATTATAAATTGTGTGTGGATTAGAGTAATTCTACGTAACATAGGTTTGCAGGTGTGCAGAATCAGAGAAGAAGTGCAAAGAAGAGTGTTACGGGTTTACACATAGTCAGTATTGGAGAAAACCTTCAATGTTACAACGAAGGTATAATTGCAAGGTTTCCTAAAACTTAAGGATTTATGAAAGAAGTGTAAAGCACAAAGAAATGAAGTAACAGAGTGGAGATCGAGATCAAAACAAGTGAAGACCGTAAGGCAAGAACAAATACACAGGTAGAAAGTCGAATGGGCTTTTACACAGGAAGAAACAAAAAAAAACGTAACAGTGAACAGGAACCGTTGGATCAGTTAGATCAACAGACGGGATTGTGTGAGATAGATGGCTAAGATTAAGTTGCGCAAAATAAAGTCAAGATGAATGGCAGAGATTAAAACCATGTATTAGCTTAATAGTGACGCGGTATTCATAGGCGGTAAGCAATATCTCGCGCGCCCTCAAAGTGGTAAACGGTCTTCTATAATTTCACGCGATTAGCCTAAGTAGGTGACACTTAGCACCCAATGGAAAGGGAAAACCACTTTTCTCGCGCGCTCTCAACCTGATATCGGTCGTGCAAAAATTTGCGTGAGATTGCACGATAGCCATTCGATTAGATGGGTCACATCGACGATGGAGATTGTCCGGGCTAGTTGGTGAGTGGACAACACGATCGCTATTGGATCGAATGAGACAGATCAACAGTGGAGATTTAATGCGCTAGAGAAAACATCAATATACGTGCAAGGGGTTGTGGAATAACGGAAAGGTAAGGTTTTAAGTATGAGTTATGAAATATTTCTATTCTATGGGAATTATAATAGAAATAAGCGGGATTAATGTTTTATGGTAAAGTTTGATAGCTTCCGCTTAGATATTCAATTAAAAGACTTAAACTTTGGTTTAAGAGGGTTTCACCATTGATATTGGTGTTCATCTTGGGACATGACAGAGACATAGTGTGACATGCAATTTTATTTGCACACTGTGGGTATGTGCGGCTTAGGCTGCATCAAGTTTCTTCAGTGATATTCATTCAACGTAAGATGTTAGGTGAGATCGGTTTGATTCTCAGAGCTATTAGCTCTTGGATCTTTTACACTAAGGCCAGATGTTGATTTACTTTATGCATTGTATCTTTTATAGGAGACCGTTTGGTTTACCGGCTTTGTTTACACATCAGTGTACTCAACAGTCCCTTTAACCTACTTTGTAGTCATTAATTGGACATAAATATAATTATCTTATTTTATCACTTTATAAAATTCTATTCTTTGCATCTTTTGAGAGTATTGCTAATTTTAATAATAATTTTAAAATACATGGAATTAGGTTAATATTGTACAGTCTAATTATTCTAAAGAAAGTGCGCATTGAATTCATTTTTCATTTAAAAACACCATTTCATTATAATTTTGTTAAAAAGTTTGCCTTAAAGAGATTTCGAAAATAACACGCCCATAAATAGAATGCTTAGCCTGTTTAAAGTTTTCCCAATAATATCGATATTATTATCCATGATTGATTGAAATCAGATATATATTAAAAAATTCATTAGAGGATGTACGACCTTACACGTTGTTTATTTGCGCAAGCTGTGGGAATGGTTCAGCGGAGCCCGAAGAATTATTTTATTGGAGCGTTGGACTATTTTGGAACCTGTTCGGAGCAGCAGGGCCAAAAATCTGTCATTCTTACTCACAGCTCGTGAGAGTAGAAGCCAAGGATTTGTCTTTAACTGCAAAGCTTCGTACCAGGGTTCACTGATGGCTTGCCAAATCTTAATGTCAAGCGTTGAAATCGAAGGCTCTAGTGCAGGGCATAGCAGAGCGAGTGAATGAGATGGAATTTGGGCAGAAACATGGCGGGAATTGGGCAGAAAAATGGCATGGTCGGCGACCAGTGGGTTCCCTTTTCTGATTTCGAATCCTGATCAACAAAATTTATCACTCCCACCTAACTCGCTTATAGATTTCCAACCATGTTGACCAATGTTTTAAATTCCCGTGCTTTCAAACCTTAAAGCGATTCTGGTGTGAACTGCAGATTTTTACAGTCGTGAAGATCGTGAATGTGGAAAGTTCGAGTCTCTTTCAGCTTGGAAATTAATTTGAAATATGCGCATACTGAGATTTCTTGTCAGTCCTATTTGGAAGATGACTGCAGAAACAAAAATGAAGGCGTGGGTTTCTGCAATAGTGGCGCGCAAACTTTCTGTCAGGGACGTGTTCCTCATCCTGCTTTTTATTGCAGGGATCGGATTGGCGCTATCGACTGTGTTGTATAAGGCTACAAATGCTTACAGCCCCCTTTTTCCCCATTCAGTTTCTCAGGCGCTCACTCATTTCGTTCCACACACATTTACTCGGGACTCAGAGTCTTCCATGGGATCTGCTAAAAAATTGACTCTGGTAATTGCTACTCTGTCTGCTATTTCGGCACATATCAAATTCAATCTGTCATGTTTTTAATCTTTTGTATTTCTTGTGTACAGAAGATTTTAATGGCGCCTGCCCTAGCTCCTGTTCCTCCCCCTCCCCCACAAGATGAACTAGATTTAGTTTTGGCAAAAACTGCGAACCAAAACAGGACAGTGATAGTCACTGCCTTGAATGGGGCTTGGGCTGAACCGAAAACCATGATTGATCTCTTCCTCGAGAGCTTCCGTGTGGGTGAAGGGACGCAGAATTTGCTGAACAATCTACTCATTGTTGCCTTGGATGCAAAGGCCTACAATCGCTGCCTCCAAATTCATCAGCACTGCTACTCTTTGAAGACAAGGGGTATTGATTTCTCTGCGGAGAAGCTGTTCATGTCTGAAGATTACTTAAAGATGATGTGGAGAAGGCTTGGCTTCTTGGGAGAAATTCTGAAACGCGGTTACAGTATTGTTTTTTCGGTAAGTAAAAGAATGCTTGCAATTCTGTAGTCCTGTTTGTGGATTTTCTTTTGAGTTCTTCAGTTTTGAAGGATACGAACAGAAGCAAGACCATCTATCAAATTTTGTCTGGAAAGGCGTAGCCTGATTCCAGGGATCAACATTGAAGGCTTCAAGGCCCTTCAATTGGTCATTTACTTGTCAATCAACAAAGGGGTTCTTATATTTTGCCTCTGTGAAGCCAAAGGTATTTTTACCTTTCAGTCAGAAACAGTTGCGCAAATAACCCTTCGACAGTGAGAATGTAGGTCCTTGTGAAACAGTGAGTTCAGTTTATGCTCTGACTTTGGCCTGCTCAAATTAAAAAAAAAATTGATTCATAAGCCTCCATACAAAGTAATACCTGTAAAATCTTTTGGTCTCAGGCAAGCATTGATGGTTACCACTGAGGTAATTAGTTGCCAGATAGTATAAGTTTCGTAAGGAGGGGAAAGTTAAGACCATTCCTGTTAAAGTAGATTCCAATCTCCTCTTTTTAATCCCTGCTAGCTGATATACTTGGACCTCAAGTTTCCATTTTAACAGATCAACAGTAATTTCTCTATATCCCTTCAGGTGCTCTGGCAATTCCTGTTAGCAGTCAATCAGAATGTAACCATTACCCATGTTAACAGACCTAATAACCATCTGGGAGTTCTTGATGATGTTAGATTTAAATGACAGTGAAAGCTACATTCCCATCAAGTGATGGAGATTCTTTTGATAGTGCTGCAAGCAATACCCAGTCTGGACAATTCTTTAGCTTCCTCTAATGTGCCCTTTGCATGAAGACAAAACCTGCCATATCAGAGTCTCTTGGGGTTTTGACCGACAAACCATCCCAGAGTACCCTGGTATGGTTTTCAGAAAGGTACTAGGCCCCAGATTATATACTGGATGCCACCTCGACATCAATAAATTAATTGTTTGAAAGTCAATAAAATAGTGCGATCCGATACACAGCCCATTAGTGGCTACAGATGTTTTCATGGTCGGGACTCAAACCAGAAAAAGATTCGTTTTACTTTTGTCCACATCCATCCATCTTTATACCGAAGTGCCCTATTCTACCAAAGAATCTCTTTTACTAATGCCGCAATAAGGAGGAAGTTGTCAAGGTGCCATTCGGCTGTTTCCTGAATCTTCTCATGTGCATGATTTTCTGTACTAAATTTAGCCCTGGCCCTCTTCATCTGATGCATCATGCTTAATTAATTTTCAGTTTTTTTTATTTGTTGTTAAATTATACCAAACAAACCCAGATGCAGTTTGGAACATCCATCAAATCTCTGTGTTTGTATAACTGTAGTCTAAATGTCTAAGAAACATATTTCTTTCCTAAGGCATCAAATTTGCAACTTATGTAAGCATATCACACTTGGGTTGGGGTTTTCTTTGGGTAACAAATTGAGGTTTGCCTGTTTTACTCTGCAGAAAATCATGTTTGCCATGATTTTGTTGTACAGGACACTGACATAATGTGGCTGCGAAATCCTCTAGTAAGACTGACAGAAGATGCAGACATCCAGATAACCTGCGACAAATTCAACGGCAACCCTTGGGATGTAAAGAACGAAGCCAACACAGGGTTCATGTACGTCCGTTCAAATGAACGAACCATCAGCTTTTACAGATACTGGTATCTGTCAAGACGTTTTTATCCGGGCCAGAAAGAGCAGGACGTCTTAAATATTATCAAATTTAAGAGGCAGTTTGCTGGAAGCGGTATGAAATTTAAGTTCCTGGAAACCAAGCACTTTGGGGGATTCTGTCAGAGGAGCTCAGACTTAAATGATGTTTACACCATGCACGCAAACTGCTGCAAGGGTTTGAAGGCCAAGGTTATTGATCTGATAAATGCACTTGATGATTGGGTGAAATACAGAAACCCCACTATCAATTCATCCTTTCCCAATTTGGGAGGCTGGACACCTGCAAATGCATGTCAAAATTCCTGGTGGATTTAAACTATTTGTTTTGGTCAATCATTTTATATGGAGCAGAAGGGTATTCTATTTATTAAAAATGGCAGTACGGTATTCTATTTATTAAACATGGCACTACAGGTTCAGATATACATTGTATATACGTTATATCACGTGTATTCATATAACTTATTGCTGTTCATTTAATGCACTGACAGAGCATGTAGTACATTCATACCTCCAAGACCTCATAAATTCAATAAATCATAAGATACGCTCGATTTGTCCATAAGCGCACAGCGCTTCGCCGAAGGAATTTTGGTGGCCACGCCTGTCAACCAGAGATATGTTGAAGCTGTGTTGTGGATTCAGAGACATTCACCCAGGGGTTATGTTGAAGCTGTGTTGTGGATTCAGAGACATTCACCCAGGGGTTAAATTTGATGCCGTATACCCATATTTCAATTTTTTACCCATAAAATACGTTTTAGTTTCAAATCTCCACGTCAGGTGTAATTTGCTATTCATTTCTAAAAACGTCAATATGACGGGGCATCTCTACATCATGTGTAATTTGCCATTCATTTTTAAAAACGTCAATATGACGGGCATGTTTAAAAATTAAAATTTTTAATTTTTTTTAATAATTTTTTTATACATGTATTTAACATTATGTTATATATTTTTTATACTTTATAATCTCCAGCCGAGGCAACTTGTAAGTTTAGCATTTAGTGACAAAGGGCAGTGATTGGATGACTCTGAGATCTGCCGATGTTCACATTCAATTGCCTTCGGGTTTAGCGCTTGAACATTTAGAGAGAAACTTACCAGTTACCAACTTACCAACCCTAAACTTTAATGTGTAGAAGATTCCGTGCTAGGTTTTTCAAATCCCTCTCCCTCTCTCTCTACAAATAACAATTACACTGTTATAGTTACACTATTATAGCTGGTAATTTCTTGAAGTGATTCATAGATGATATAATTGTGTGGTGCCATATTTTATTTTTTTGGATGTGCTTTGCTTTAATTCCAATAGATGAGTGTCGCTCTTTCAATGTCTCCCTCTGTCTCGTATTTTTGAGGGGCTAAAGGAATTTGTGAGAAATTTTTCGACGAAAATCACATGGATATTCTAAAAGAATTTGTTATCCTCTGCAATTACTCCCTTGGATGAGTGTCTTTGTGAAGGTTAGCTTATCTAGCGCTATTGTCCGTCTGCTTTTAGTGTAATATTAGTCCCTGATTTTTTCTCAGTTTCTTTCCGATTGGCCATGAATGCAATCTTCTGTTTCAAAATTCCAAAATTGTAAATAGGACAATGACAGGGTGTTGAATCAATTAATATGTTGTTGAATTCTGAATGTGTTTAGAATAGAAGTGGTATTTAATTAGTCGTATATTGATATAGGGCGACGAAAAATTTTAGGGCTATGTTTGGTAGGTGAAGGAAAATTTTAAGGTTAAATTTAGTTTATGTTTAAATTAAATTTAATCTTTTAATCAGAAGAGTTATGTCTAAACTAAATTTGGAAGAATTATGTCTAAACCAAATCTAAAATAGTATTTGTATAATTGTATTATATATTTAATCTTTTAATTGGAAGAGTTATGTCTAAACTAAATCGGGAAGAATTATGTCTAAACCAAATCTAAAAGAGTATTTGTATAATTGTATTATATAATGATGTGCTTGGTTTTTAACAAATATATTTAGAATTACAGAGTTAATTCATCAAAAAATTTCAATAGTTTTTTCTTTTCCAATTATCTGCGTAACAAAAAGAGAGGTTTTGTAAGACAACACTTTACAAAACTTCCCCAACAAAACAAAAAATTTACAACACAAAACTATTAGGAATTTTTTTTTAATAAACTTTATTTGTGAACTATTTTCGTCAAATTTGTTGCAACAATATTAACATTTATTATTTTCATGTGAAAGTAATTATGTATATATATTTTTTCACTTCATAATATTATTTTTTGTTGTTTCTATATATATTTCCCATTTATTTTATCACTATTTCTATTTTAAACAAAAAACTCAGAACATTTGAACAATTTGGAAAATTTGCAGAAAAATTTGATCAGTAGGTCTCAAAACAAAATGTAGCAATGAGACTTGAGCCAAATGGTACAACAAAGAATGGAAAATTTGAACAATTATGAGTACAATTTGAAATTAGATGAAACTTGTACAAATAAATTTTAAAAATCATATGATGGGCAGTTTAAAAATAAAAACGTAATTAAAAAATTCCTTAGCTGGTAGGGTCACCCGTCAAATTTAACCCCTGCATTCACCATTTTCTGGAATTGGAATTCATTATTTATTGATTCTACCTAGGCGGAGGAAGGAATTGCCTGTGAAAACTGGCCGGAATTTTATTAAAAAAATTCAAATTTTTTTGTAAAGGTAGTGTTTGAATAGTGTTTTTATGGTGAAAATGGATTCAGCACCATCAAAAACATTTAAAACACCTAAAATTTTGAAATTTAACAACTATAATTTAGATTTACAAAAATCCTTACCAAATTTTCTCTAAATATAATCTGAATTTTAAACCAAACCTCGCTCCCTCGCTCAACTACAGGAATTGGTATCGGTGTTTGGATCGACAAATTATATCTTATTTTCCACGGTTGGATATAGCCAAAACAATGTTATTTTTCATTTCATTAATGGAGCTATCGCAATTCATGCCATTTTCAATGCCAGCACGAGTTTTATCCGTTCGGGGTTCAATTCTCGACGCATTGTGTAAAGCTTTTGATCGAGGTTTAAGCCACAAACATCAACATCAAACATCATCAATGTCAAAGCTCGTGTCGGCATTCATCTTTTTTTGCCTCGTAATTAATTAAAATTGTTTTTCACTCCAGAAAGTGTTACCGACACATCAAAGTTATAAAATGAATTGATTAATTTAGAAATTATTTTAAAATAATATACATGGAGGTTACCATTATCATAAAAAAATTGCTTTTTACTCCAGAAAGTGTCACCGACACATCATAGTTATAAAAATAATTAATTATTATAAAAATAATTAATTAATTTAAAATAATATATATGGATGTGAGGATTATCGTAAAAAAATATCATTTAAGACTTGAGTCTCAGTGATTTATAATGTTATTAGGCTCTTCCATGATTAACTTTTACCGATGAACGATGTGGGTGTTGTCGGTTCATTTGATAAAATTCTTAATTTCTCTTCTTAACTTGTTATATTATTTATATAACAAATTTTTAAACTACATTTTACTTTACTAAACGTTTTGTAATTTATATTTATTATTTTCATTATTTTAGTATTAAAATTTATTTTGTAAATTCAGAGTTCAATAATTTTTAATATTTAAGTATTAGGGGGTTTATGCAGTGCATTATATTAGATATCATTTTTAGGATTCAAGTAAGCAATTCATGTATGACTATTTCATGAGAGGCAGTTGTAACTGACTAATTTCTCATGATTTTTGAATAGTTCACTTAGCACTCATTGCATCCGGTGATAGAGTAATTTCTCATGATTTTTGAATAATTCACTTAGCACTCATTGTATCGGGTAAATTCTCATGATTTTTGAATAGTTCACTTACTAATTTCTCATGATTTTTTAATAATTCACTTATCACTCATTGTATCGGGAGGGGTGGAGAAGTGAGATTGAAACTAGTGAAATGAATCACTCATTGTATCGGGAGGGGTGGAGAAGTGAGATTGAAACTAGTGGAATGAATCAGCAAGGGGTGGAGAAGTGAGATTGAAACTAGTGAAATGAATCAGCACTTCATCGGGAGGGGTGGAGAAGTGAGATTGAAACTAGTGGAATGAATCAGCAAGGGGTGGAGAAGTGAAATTGAAACTAGTGAAATGAATCAGCACTTCCAAGGCTTGCACCCAGTAACCAGGACTTCCCGGGAGGTCACCCATCCCAGATCGCCTCTGGCTCAAGCGCGCTTAACTGTGGAGTTTTCCCCACAATCAAGCCCACTTAGCTTGCTACCCTATTTGCAAAACCTTAGCAAGTATTGTGCCTCATGAACCATTCAAGAAGAGATCCCTTCACTCTTTTGAATTTAAGTATTAGGGGGTTTACATAGTGCATTATATTAGATATCATTTTTGGGATTCAACTGCGTTAAGTAAGTCATTCACGTATGACCATTTCCATGAGAGGTAGTCGTAACTGACTAATTTCTCATTATTTTTGAATAGTTCAAAAATCATGAGAAATTAGTCAGTTACGACTACCTCTCATGGAAATGGTCATACGTGAATGACTTACTTAACGCAGTTGAATCCCAAAAATGATATCTAATTTTTAATATTATTTTAAATTTATATCTTTTATGATGAATATATTTATTGAAAGTATTAGACGTTTCAAATTTTTATACACCAGTTATCTATAAAAATTTCAATCAAAATTATTAATTATATATATGAAATTTTAAAACTCATAATTCTTTAGTTATATTTATGTGGAGAAATATGCCTTTTATTTTTATAAAATTATTATATAAATACTTTAAAATTTATTAAATTGAAAAAATATGATATTATTAAGGTGTAAAATTTTATTTTTTTATTTAAAAATCTATATTTAAATAACTCTGAATTTTAGAGATATTTGATAAATTGTATTTTGATTTCTCTCCACACTTGTAAATTTAGAAATATAGATTTTAAGAGGAATTTAGACGGGTTTTTTTGTTTTGTTTTGTTTTTTATATACTTTTTCTCAAAATAATGATAAATTAGGGGAATTAAAAGTAACATTTCGTTTTCATATTACTTACTAATTGGGCTGCTCTTTGGAAGATAAATCTAATAGGATTGTTAACAATATTAATCATATATATAACAAAAAACTATTCTAAATAATAATTTTTTATATGTTTATTAATTAAATTTAAATATGTGATTCTAAAATATAATGGTTGTGAATATGAATTATTATTATTTAAATTTATTTTAATGTGATATGAATCTTATGATTTTATTTAAATGTGATATGCATAGTATGATTTTTTTTATTAAAAATTTGTTGGTAGTTATATTAATAAAAACAAAATTATAGTGAGCTCGAGAGGCTTCTCTCCAAGTTTTTTGAGCATAGGAATAAAATCTTAAATCCAAATAAATAATTTGTTTCTTTAGGTCCGATAGACCAAACATCATCACCACCACCATCATCATCATTATAATATAACAAATTGTAGTGAATCAATTTATTATTTTTATTATTTGTTTCTTAATTGAATTGAAATTATGTTTTATTATTATTATTTTTTGATATAAGGTAATAATTTACTCATACTACAACATTTCCCATGCTAAATTGTAGAGGGCCATAATAGCAAGATGATTACTTGATTGAAGGCGAATTTTAATGAAGATATTTTTTATTCTATGAGATTATTTGGAGGAAAAGTCTCATGAATGTGCTATTTTAAGGTAATTTCATAGGACATGGCAATACAACTTCATTATAAGTTAATTCCATAGGGCATGGCAATACAATTTCATTATAAGTTAATTCCATAGGGCATGACAATACAACTTCATTTTAAGGTAATTCCTTAGGACATGGAAATGCAACTTCATTTCAAGGTAATTTCATTGGACATGATAATACAACTTCATAGGGTCATTTCTTAAGATATAACATGTTGTTTCATTCTAGGTATCTAGATTTTTTTTTGCATAATTAAGTGGCTCAACCATGTAAATTGAATGGTTGATAAATGATGATAAACATCAATTAATGATAACTATTATAACATGTACTTCATGATCCCCCTAACTCTGCGAATCTGATTGAATTCTCCTGTACTTCCTTTTGTGGCATGCAATATTCAAATGATGTTTAACCTTGTGTTGGTCTCGTGCCATCGTCAATGAAATGACGGGAGGGAATGCAATGTACAAGTATAGTGGGAGCCGCAACTCATTTTCATGTGAGCTGACATCATACCAAGGGGAAGCAAAACTCCCAGACACCCTCCTTGGGGTCACTTTATAATACATCTCACATTGGTGAGTTTAAAAAAATCATAAGAATTAACTAAGCTATAACTTTATTATTATTGTTATAAAAATAATTAATATATGAGTTAAACATATATTCACTTAAAAAACATGTAACCAAATTCTTAACCATGGAGATTTAACCCCACTTTACTATGGATATTCCTAACTTGTAAATAGACTTTATTACAATACCATGGATAATGAATACCATATGCCCAAAAACCCATAACTCATTTCATATGACACTAATTCATATGACATTTTTTTAATTAATTAAATGATCAAAAAAGGCATAACTACTTTGAAGATAAATCGCAACCTTTGATTTGTAACTACTAATAAAAATGTTCTAGAATTTTCTATGGAGGTTAAGTTCCTAGTATCCACCTAATAATTATTGATAACTAAATTAAAATTATGAAATCCTTATTCTATAATAAATACACCTATAGTTACAACATAAGTGTTTTTTTTAATAATATCATATATGTAAAAAAGCCACTTAATAAGAAAGCTAAATCAAAATTTATGTATCTTATTTTACTAGTAATTTCCCTTAAAGGTGCAAAGATACACGAAAGGAATTAAACATGCCTTTGATGCTACTGCAAAAATGTTGTAGCAAACGAAAGATAACCTCCTTAAGGGTGGAGGATGGAGGGGAGGAAATGTTTTCAAGCTTGCAATAGTCTCACACTTGACACTTGTGTCGATCCCTGTCTCACAGATGTTGCTCAAATGACCTAGCTAATTTTTTTCCCAAATCATACCACTATGCCAAAATCTTATATACATATTATATCCAAGCGATAACATATAAGGTAATAAGGAGAAACATAAACATAGGTCCTTGTGGGCACTAGCCCACAAAAGATGTAATTGGACAGAGGAAATGACTAAAGTCAACGTGTGTTGATAATGAGATTAAATAAAGAGAAAATGTAATTGCACAGAGGAAATGACTAAAGTCAATGTGTGTTGATAATGAGATTATATAAAGAGCAAATGTAATTGCTCAAAGGAAATGACTAAAGCCAATGTGTGTTGATAATGAGATTAAATAAAGAGCATCTTTCACCCGAGTTACCTTCAGATTTTCCAATCAATATAAAGAAGGGGGTTTGTTTTACAATTTTAGCTATCTCCTTTTAAAAAATTTAAATTAATTTGGAGCCATTTTCCTGGAGCCATTAGTTCCAATTTTAAATTAAATTTTGTCTAGCAAAGATTTGCTAGAATTGCAAATTTATGTGGTGTAGTTTACACAATCCAAGTGTCCAAGTAAAATATCAAGGCATTGCATCCATTTATGCATTCAAAAACACAGTTTTAAAAATGAAAAGTTACACATGCTATATGCATATATAGAACCAATATAAATCCATTTTGAAGAGGATTAAATCTCTTGAGATGCATACTTTTTTTCAAGTTTTGCACTCTAAAAGAGGCCCCATAGGCTATCTTTGGCCTTGTGGATGTTAAAATTTTATTTCTTTCTTTCTCATCTTTCGAAAAGTAATTACAACTGCCTTTGCAAAATTTGTGTAAGTCCCACAATAATGAGTGACCATGTAAGTTAACCGTAGTTAACAAGTCTATATGTCGCCATTCCTAAACAAAAAATACCCAATAATGTCTGAGGTTGAACACGATTTAAGGTGAGACTTTATCATAATTAGTTAAAGCAATTTTGTGTGGGAGTTATCTTAAGAATCCCCAAAGCCTAAATTTCTATAGGAACTTGACAAAAAATTTAGATATTTTCTATTATATCAAAAAATTAGTTAGGTTATGATCTAGCTGTAAATTGGTTGAAAAAAATCAAAATCAAGTCCCATTTAAATTTTCAATTAAACATTTTATATCATTCTACCTAAAAAATCCCTTAAACACCTAAAGAACATCTTTAAAAATACATAATTTAATGTAAATCTTATCATATTTATTAATATGCTAGCATTAAGAATATTGTAAAACCCACTATATCAAATCAAATTTAACTTAATTTAATTTATTAATTTCATTTAATTTTTATGACTTCAATAATTGATCTGTTTCCATGAGCCGACTTATTTATATTTTATTTTCAATGTCATATTATAGTGATGCATATTTATTTCTTATTTCTTAGTAATTTAAATATGTAATGTAATTGTAAAAGGCAAGGTTATCAAGTTTTTATTAATATAGAAATTTAAATGTGATTTTTTTTTAAATAATGCTAATTATAAGTGAATTTCATTAACTAGAAACTTTTTATAAATAACTTAACAAGTAATTGTATTTAAAAATTAAAAAAATTATAATATATCTTTTTAAATGGAAATATTTAGTTTAAATGAAAGTGAGTTATTTAATTGATGTGATAATTTTTCCATCACTTGAATGTGAACATTGTCAATAATTTTATTATTATGCTTTACTTTTCTTTAATAATGAGTGAGTAAACAATTTTCCCATTTTTAATGTGAAACAATAAGTAAACACTCCTCACTATTAATTTGAAGGAGTACCTACTATGTATATGATATGCATATATAGTTTGAAAATTTTTCACATTATTGAATTGTTTATTTTACATATATTTGTTTTGTATGTGGAATGGAGAATTATAAATCTCAATTTCATATTAACAAAGTGTCAGGCCATGAGGTAACTCCTTGAATGAATTGCATTTATGCATTAATATTACTTATGGATATATACATGAGGGAGTGACTCTTGGGCTTCACCTCCTGATGGCTCTTTATTTTCCATTGTTTACTATTTACATTATTTACAAGTGTTCACCCAATCCTAATGATTAGGTGTCAACATTCCCTCCCTTAATCTGAAGGGATGTTGGTGAGTCCAAGCATCGTTCTAAATCTTTCAAGATTTTCTCTTCCAAGCACTTTGGTGAAGATGTCTGCAATCTGCACATTAGTGGAACAATGGTGTAGATGGATTGCCCTGGCCTTAACATGATGTCGAATCAGATGGTATTTTGTATTGATGTGCTTCGTTCGATCATGGAACTTTGGGTTCTTGGCCAACTTTATTGTAGAGGTGTTGTCAATCATGACTGGAGTTGAATGTACCTTTTTTACCTGAAAGTCTTCCAGAATTTTCCTGAGCCACATAATTTCTTTTGTTGCCTTAGCTGCTGCCACATATTCTGCCTCTGTTGTGGAATCTGTTGGAACTGATTGTTTGCATGATCTCCAGGAGACAACTCTTGATCCAAGGCTCATAGCATAACCTGAAGTAGATACCCCAGTTTCTTTGTCTCCATCGAATTCTAAATTGGAGTATCCAATCAAGCTGGAGTCACCCACCTGTGTATCTTGAGTCCAAAGTCTTAAGTTCCCTTCAAGTACTTTAGAACTCTTTGTAGCAAACCAATGTCCCTCACAGGGATTTTACATAAACTTGGAGAGGATTCTAACAACAAACAAAATGTTTGGTCTGGTAGTAGTCAGGTAGTTGAGACTTCCTACAAGTTGTCTATAATTTGTTGCATCCTCAAATTATTTTCCTTCAATGGATGTGAGCTTTAAGTTTTGTTCCACTGGAGTAGTTAGAGGATTGCACTCAGCCATGCCAAACCTGTTCAACATATCTCCAATGTACTTCTTTTGAGAGAGGAATATAGACTTCAGATATTGAGTTACTTCAATTCCAAGATAGTAGTGAACATAGCCCAAGTCAGTCATTTCAAAATATTTCCTCAATTCCTTCTTTATGGATGCAATGTAGCTTTCATTGTTCCCTGTCATCAAAAGATCATATACATATACCAGAAGATACACAATTGTTTTGCCAACGTTCTTGATAAACAAAGTTGCATCATCAAGATTATAATGTTTGAAGTTGAGTTTCAGAAGATGCTCAATTAAATTTTCATGCCAAAATCACGGTGTTTGCTTGAGGCCATACAAGGATTTCACAAGTTTGCATACTTTATGTTCATGTCCCTTCACAGAAAATCCTTGAGGTTGGGACATAAAAACATTCTCTTTAAAATCTTCATTCAAGAAATAAATTTTTACATCCATTTGATGGACTTTCCAACCGTTCTGAGCTGCTAAGGCAAAGTGTCCAGCTGGTAGCCCATTTTATTGTGGTGGAAAAAGTCTCCTCATAATAGACCCCTTCCTTCTATGCAAAACATTTTTCCACAAGCCTAACTTTGTGCTTGTCAAGCGAGCTATCAACTTTATACATGTTCTTGTAGACCCACTTGCAGCCAATTGGTTTGGTTCCCAATGGAGGATCAACCAGCTTCCAAGTTCCATTATTTATCAAGGCATCATACTCCTTCTGCATCACTTCTTTCCATTCATTGTGAGAAGTGGCTTCTTTGAAGGAAGTTGGTTCAAATCCAGTTCAGAATCATAAGAAACATCCATATCAATAGGGGAATCATAATCATCTACATCACCTCTATTTTACCTAGTTGAATTTCTTGTTCTTGTCTTTCCAACCTCCTCAAGATGAACACTTTCAAGTTTCTTTGTTAGCCACTTTGGGGGGCCTTTATGAGATGGTCCAGGCTACTCAGTTGATTGAGTTGGGACTAAATAAAGATTGAGTCTCCCAATTCTATCAATCACATCACTCAAAGTATCATCAATGGTTAGAGTTGCATGTGGGGGAGTGAGTGTTTCAGAAGAAGATTCCACAGATTGATCCAGTAGAAGATGTGGAATCTGATTATCGAATTCTTGAAATGATTTTGCATGTCCGAATCTATCCAAGCGATCAAGTTGTCACTCAATAACATTGTCAACTTTGGAAAATTCAAGAAAGTTACATCTCTATATATAACAAAATTTTTATTAACTTCATCATAGAGGCGATATGCTTTGGAGGCATTTGAATACCCCAAGAAGATACACTTACCACTCCTTGCACCAAGTTTGTTTCTATGTACCTTTGGTATCAAGGCATAACAAGTGGAACCAAAGACCCCGAGATGCTTTACAGAAGGAATGTGGCCATACCACATTTTATAAGGAGTCTTGTTTCTAATATAGATGGACATCTATTATTTACATATACAACACATAGAGTTGCATTAGCCCAAAACATCAATTTTACATTCTTGAAAAGCATCATGGAACGTATCATATTTAAGATTGTCCTATTCATTCTTTCAACTACTCTGTTCTGTTGGGGATTATAAGGCACAATTGTTTGATGTTTGATCCTCTGTTGGCGAAGATAGTTTTCAAATTCATTTTAAGTGTATTATTTTCCATTATGAGTGTGAATATAGCCAATATGAGATTCTGCATCATTTTCAATCCATGCATGAAATTTCATGAATGTTTGAAAAGCATTAGATTTGTTCTTCAATAAATAAACCCAACACGTTTTGGTGTAGTCATCAATAAATGTCATCATATATTTATTTCTATTTGCAAAAGGAACAGGCATTGGACCGCATAAATTTGAATGAATGAGTTCAAATTTTCTATGTGCTTTGGAATGTGAATCATGAAAAGACTGTTTTCTATGCTTTCCTAGAATGCAAGCATCACATTGTTTAAGTTTCCTAGGAATTGTAGGCAAATCAGTAACACCATTTGTATTCAACAAGCAAAGGTTGTCATAGTTCAAGTGTCCAAATCTAGCATGCCATAATATACTTGATGGAAATGTCCCTTCTTCATAATGAGAACTGTATGAGAAATTTTGTGCACCAGCATAGGTACCTTGCAGCTTGATAAGGCTTTCTTCTTCTATCCCCATCATGACAAGTGAGTGATCTAATGCTTTTATCACCTCAACCTTGCCATCAAACATATGAATGGAGTGTCCTTTTTAGTGGATGTAGACCAAGGACAAGAAGTTTTGCCTCAACTGTGGGAGAGATAAAACATCATGCAGAAGAAAGTTTGGAAGACCGGGCAATTTGAGCTTGATTGTGCCAAGCCCTGATGGCCTAAGTTTTGATTTGTTTGCAAAGTATATTGCTCCATCAACAATGTCAGTAAATTCTTCAAAATAATCTTTTCTAAAAGCCATGTGGCAATTTTCTCCTAAATCAAGCAACCAATCATTTTTCCAAGAAGCAAGTGAAGCATTAAATAAGTCTTCATTTACTCCAATATTACATTGTGCCACAACATAGTGAGTGAATTCAAGTGCTTTACCTTTCTCTTTGTCATTGGTTTTACCTTTGGCTTGATTTATTTCCTGCTCAATTTTGTCCCAAGGAAACTTGCATGTGGATGCATCATGTGATCCATCTCTATTGCAACGTATGCAATGAAGATCAGACTTTTGTCCTTGAGAGTGTCTGCCCTCCCTGCCTTTGAAATTTCTTCTTCCTCTTCCTCTTCGACCACCTCTTCCTCTGGAAGAATCTTGAGCATGATTCTTCTCTCTATGTGCAAGACATGCAACTTCTTCATTAGACTCAGGAACTGTCTTCTTTCCAAAATATTTCTCTCTCTCAACAAATTTATTTACAAGGGAGTCAAAGGTAATTTCTTTGAGGTTTCCATTTGCTTGCAATGACTCAAGATAATTTGAATGAGTGGGATAAAGTGCCTTGACAAAAGCTATCAGAGGAATGTCTAGTTCAACATTAGTGACTTTGATATCATGCATAATATATTTTACTTATGATGCAAGAGCAAGATGATCATCACTTTGTAATTCAAGGTTGAATAATTTAATCATCAATTAGACAACTTCAAGCGCAGAGTGTGAGTAATAGAGTTCCTTCAATTTTTGTAAGGCTTCAAAAGAATTTGAAAATGGTGAAATATGGTGAATCAGCTCTTCATTTATAGATGCTGCAATCAAGGCATATGCCTTGTTGTTCTTGTTTTCCCAAATAGTGAATTCCTTGTCTGAGGTAGGATTTGCTAGTTCATTGTCTCCTTCTCCTACACAAAATCCTTTCCACAGCTCATTGAAATGAGAGTGTGTTTGATCTTTCGAGACCACTCAGGATAGTTCTCGTTGAGAACCACTCCCACAATAGATATCAATGCGTGCATTTTAAAATATGGGTACTGTAAAAAAATACTTATGTTGCCAATGTATAAAATTTGCACTCCTGGTGGTTAAAAAAAGGCAGTTCTGGTGTAAAATTGTAAAAAAAAAAATTCACACTGATATGTAGGACAAAGGTAATATTTTAGGGAGTTATTACTTGGGGGAGGTGGTATGTAGGGAGGGTATTATATGGGGGGGGGGGGGGTCAACGTATGGTGGGAATGAAGTTGTATTAACCGAGTTGAGCAGTATTATGAAGGAGAAACGTTTAGCTATATATGGAGCAACGTATGGGAGGAGTATGAGGTGCCAAGTGGTATTATGAAGGAGCAGTGTTCAACTGTATATGGAGCAACGTATGGGAGGGTATGAGGTGCTACATGTGCCTCACCAGGACCAATCTGACAAACAAGGGAATTGATCATCAATCCGTGGATACAAGTTTTTAAAATACGTTAACACGGGTTTGCATTTATTTTCAGCGTCCATACATATCCCATCCAACACATAATATAAAGCACCAGAATTATATGTACTAGCACCAATAGAATGCATACCAAACATACACATGCATATTAGCATATGCAGGAAGCTAACACACAGTCAATGGAACTCACTGCATACCATACGCAACAGTCCACAACCTTCGCACATGAACTCACAACATTACTCACATACCATTAACACAATGTGGGATTACATCACAAGACTTCACCAGAATTTCATACATGGTCATACCATTTCAACACATATAATTCCGCCCAATTTAACACAGATGTAATTGTAGGTTCAATGCAACTGTATGCAAAGGTCTCAATGAACTATTACACACCATTCAACACAGAGATACCACAAGCAAGAACGTCCAGTGCTCAAATAAACTCCAAGGGATTTGAATTGACAGAATATGGCAGAGAACAAAGGGACAAAATAATGGCAGATATGATAGACTGCAAAAATGGCAGAAGGGAGTTAGAAGGGCAAAAAGGGATGCCAAAAATGGGGTTGGCTCTGATACCATGTCAGGCCAGGAGGTAACTCCTCAAATGAATTGCATTTATTCATTAAGATTACTCATGGTTATATACATGAGGGAGTGACTCTTGGGCTTCACCTCTTGATGGCTCTTTATTTTCCATTATTTACTATTTACATTATTTACAAGTGTTCACCCAATCCCAATGATTAGGTGTCAATACAAAGGAGATAAATTATATATATATATATATATATATATATATATATATATAACAACGGTTAAGAGTATGTAAATCTCAATCATTGATTTGTGTATACTACTATGAAAATTATAGAATATATCATGGAGGTTAAATCCTTATCATCCACCTAATAATGATTGATAATTAAATTAAAATTCTCAAAACCATTCCAAAATATACACGTTTATCTAAATACTTAAATTTTCTATTTTTAAAATTAATGAAAATTTTGTTAAATTTCTCATCATGTAATAAAATGTCTACTTTTTAAAAATATATTAATTTAGTTTAATTTAATTGTCAAATGCTTTTTATTTCAACTTAAGGTGGATGAGGATCTGGACTTTTCTTCTTTTTTTAATTAAGGGCCTAGATTGATTATCAAGGGAATATGCTCAACATATGCATAGTCTTAATGTTAGATTTGTGCCATGTAGCTCCCCAACCACCAGTTTTCTAGGGATTTGTGATTATTCTAATTCTAATAAGTTCCTAATTATTATTTATAACATTCATTTATTTATAAGCAAATTTTATTTAACAAAATGGTCCATTACTTTTAATGAATTTAAAAAATTAGATTCGTCTCCCCACCCACCAATTTCCTAGGGATATGAGATTATTCCAATTTTAATAAGTTCCTCCATAATAAATTATTCATTATTATTTATAACATTCATTTATATATAAACAACTTTTATTTAGGAAAATAATCCATTTTACAATAAAATATAATTCTTTTTTTCGTTAAGTTAAAATTTACCCTGTAAAAACAACATAAACAACATAAAGACAAATGTTAAATAAAAAAAAATAAATAAACAAATAAAAAAATACCAAACCTAACCAATTTGAAAAAAAAGCTCCTTCAATGTAAATATAACATTTAACTTCCACCTGTTATTTAACCAATTCGCTGCCTTTGTTATGCTATCGAATCTTGGATAAGTAGGTCCCACTGTAGGTGCTATCCAACCTTGTGATGTATAGGTGTTCCCACTATAATTGTTTATATTATGTTATTTTCAATGTATGTAATTGTGCTATCCAACCTTGTGATGTATAGGTGTTCCCACTATAATTGTTTATATTATGTTATTTTCAATGTATGTAACTGTAATGCATGTGCGTGTTTAAGAATGTAATAATTTAAGAGTAAGTTTCTTTGGTAGAAGTAGTTCCTCATCACTAGGTAAGCTTTAGTCTTTGAGTTTCTCGAGAAATAATCCTAGTTAATAACACTCCCATGTTACTAATAAGGTATAATGTTCTAAAGTCTTTAAGTCTTCTTTCAATTACTATTCCTAATTAATAGGTAAGTTTAAGATTTTGACACTTGTAAATGTTACGATTAATCATCTAGAATCTCAAACGTTCACGTGATTTCTTTAACCTTGTAACTTCGGAGTTAGGGAATAACATATTCAAGGATATTTTTCCTCAAACATTAAATAAACATATGAACTACACGTTGAAATCAATGCAACTTAGTAGCACACGCAAGGATTTCAATGAACCATCAAAATACACATAAAGATCCCATGTTGAAATCAAAATCTCATACACGGGTGCCAAATAAAATGTCATAAAGGTGTGCCAATTGTGGGTGGGGTTCTCATGGCCCCGGGAGAAAACATTTAAGTGCATTTAGCCTAGGAATTACATCAAACAAAAACAACCTAGCATAAGCTTGTTCACTCCTCCGAGGGGGGGCTTGAGTTGTTGGCTCTCTCCATATATCTAAGTTGATCAGTATGGGGGACTCATTAAGTGTAATCTGACATGTGGTGCTAGATTCTAAATTCGTTAATTGGTTAGTTATTGAGTAACATTAATTTTCACAAATGTTGCAAAGAATTTTAATGGAAAGTTACTATTGCATTTGCTAAGAATAAAAAAAAATGGATTATTATGTCAATGTTGCTATTAAGGAAAATGAGGGTAAAAAAAAAAGGGACTATAATGCCAATCTTGCCATTAAGGAAAATGAGGGTTTCATTAGGGCTTAATGGTAAGCTTTATTAACAACCAATTCCTTGACGATGTGTGACTCATCACTTTATGTCAAATCATAATTTAAGGTGCACTAGCTCTCATGCAATGATATGAGTAGGAAAACATTCACCCTAGAGTGATTTGGTGGCCTTATGACTCCATATTCATGCTAAGTTAGGGCTATAATTATGATGCCCCTATCCTACATAGTTAAAGTGGGATGAATAAGTTGGGGATGGATGGTAATTGGTAATAATAGCTCTTAGTTCGACATCAAGGGGTCTTCTTGGCTTGTGTTTGCATGTAATTTTGTTGAAATTGATAGATATTGGTTGTGGGGAAGGATCAAGCTTTGCTTGCCTAATCACTATCTCTTAGGCTACAAGTATCCCTCCCTATTGAATTGATTTTTGTTACTATATTATTTTTTTACCTTATCTTTGTGTGTAGGATTGCTAGTGGCTACCTCAATGGTGGTTTTGAACTTAAGGTTGAATAAAGTTTCACGATCTATTTTTGCTTACCTATTGGTTGGTTCATCGTGCCATCATGGTCTACTATCCTAGATAAGTTTTGACTCTATGTTTTGTCCATGAGGGGAGTCATTTAGCCTCCTTAGTAGAATTTTTGTATGACTATCCCATTCCACCCACACTTATAACTTAATTGTCTTGAAATGTAGATAATATTGGAGAGATATTATGGGAATTCTTGAACATTTGTGGGTTCTCGTGTGTAAAAAAGACACCAAGATTGAGGAAAATAGAGCTTCTTTCCTTTCTCTCACGTGTTAGCTGCAAGCCCAAAAAATCCATGCTAGAAATCCCATGTTGAAATCAATATAATGTAATCACAAACATGAAAACTCTCTGTTGAAACCAATGCAATGCAACACAACACAAACTTAAGTAATGTATGTTGAAAACAATGCCTTGTAAAAAAAAATTAAGATATATGCATTGAAATCAATGCATTACCAAGGAAAACTTACAATTGCATTGAAAAATGCTTCTACAACCTAGTATGGTAGAGATGTTGTCACTTAGTTAATACTTCCAACATCATATGTTGACGTCAAAAAATATATTACTGATAACAAATATATCTATATATATATATATATATATATATAGAGAGAGAGAGAGAGAGAGAGAGAGAGACCATGGATATGATATTTACATAGAAATATTGTTATAGTATAAAGATAATCTTTTAACAATAATTGAAATTGTGCTTTTACATATATATCTTTATAAGTTGTGGGCTTTGAGTTGTATAGAGTGGAGTGAGACTACAATTATCCTATATTTGCCTTAAATTATTAAAAGATCACACCTCAAGTGATTTGATCCCTTTCAATGTTTGATAAATCTTGGACTAAGATAGATCTATATTACTCCTGACAACAAATGACATATAGGTTAATAAAAAAAGGGAAATATACTCTCACTGTCGAAGGAGGGTCTATGTCATTAGAGAATTCCCCAACCATTACTTGTGGGATCAAAATAAATGATTGGATTGAGTTCCTTTTGTTGTCTTGTACTAACTCTACAAATTTCTATTCGTTCAAAGTTGGTTAGAAGGATAGTAAGAAAATTTTCAAATCAATGAACATTGAGAACATAAGGTAGGGGCTATCAATCATTAAGACTTGATTTAGGTTCCAAGTATTATAATATCCAGGGAATTATTAGAAGCGTATTATTAAGCACTGTATCCTAATGTTTCCAAATTGAGTGAGAGGGCAATCCTAGAACCATAAGGTCATCTCCAAATCAATGTTGGGTGTATCCATTAGAGAAGATGATTTTAAAATTTCACGATATTTCTCTTGTGGTGTAATCAAAAGATATTGATAGTGGGTGAAGAGGCACATGAAAATTTAAATTCATCCTATCATGTCATTTATTAATTTGTAAATAAGGGACTTATTTTGCATTCAATATACCAACATGATACCCTACAGAAATATATTTTGGTCTCTATTCCTAGTCTTATATAAAAATATCCATCTTTTGAATGAATTATAAGGCTTCTATTCCTAGTACAATTCTAAATGCAAAATACTCTTGTCACTATCCTCCAATGGCATAAAAGGACGGTTCTAGTTGCAATGACACGTTTCTAGGAGAAATTCCTTCACTTATAGGAGATATTGTGAAGTGGAACCACAATAGGTCTACTTGGAATCAACTTAGCCTAGCCTATTAGTTAACCAATATACCAACACTTCAGCCAAATGAGCAAATAGTTTCTCAATTGGAACATAGGGAAACATTACAAAATAGTGATATATAAATGTGATTAGATGAAGATTACCATTGTAATGACATACACTCCTTAACTATGAACCAGCTTTAATAAAGTATAGAAAGAAGTTCCCTTCAACTTCTTGCAAATATGAGTTGAATGATGAAGCATTAAGTTCTAATTGTGCAATAAATGGCTAAAACTCAAACAAATTATGCTAATACAGTTGTACTTGTGTGCATAGGTAGTAAACACCGAAATAAACATATCCATTATCAAGAAAACATACACATATCACCCCAAGGACTATCAATGTTGTCTTTCAAATATTATTGGTTAAAAACAAGGCAATGGAAATATGAATATGCAAATGCTTCTAAATTGAAGTAGCAAAATATTGATGTTGTTGACAACAAGAGTTTCACACATCCTTTCACTTCATAATATTCCAACAACTTGGAACATATAAAGGCATTCAATTGGTTTTGGGACAGACTTACTTCCATATATCATGTGTGCACATTCAAGCTTTCTCACTTAAACACTAATATATATATGAGGCAACTTCAAAGTGCATGGGGGGTGAGACAAATACAAGTAATGTCAAGACATTAAAGCATGATAAGCCTAAACAATTTGCACCCGTAAGATGAAAAATTTTGGAGCAACTACAACAAAGGAGGAATGTAGGATAAAATTATATAAGATGGAATTTCTCCTTGACCAAGGTTACATATATTGGATAAAATGTGATTAAACTATTTCTTAATGACATATGCTATGTCATTCATTGCTACTCGCCAATGTACCAATGTTGTTCCCCAAGGAAACATCCATACTCTACATGTCAAAATAACCCTCTAACCAACTCATATAACATACGTATGGTAAAACCCTCAAATGTTTTGAGTCAATGGATTGCTAGGTTGTGTAAAACCATTGGATTCACAACTTTTAATAGAGTATTAACCATCTTTTCTTTCCAATTGCCTTAGAGTCTCAATTTTATTGTTCCTAAATAATACAATTAGAGGCACAAATGAATATTTGCAACTATGATATTAATACAACATTTCATCTCAAATAGCAAAGTAAAATGAATGATGTGTAATTCAACACTATTGGTGTTCGTTAATTGCTAATAGAGAATGAAAAATTTGAGTGAAATTACAGAACTATAGTGAGGATTTCATCCTTAAAATCATTAATCTAACTATAGGTATCATATTTAACATGGATGAAAACACCAATGAGTCATACACACAAAATTTAACACAACACAGAGAAATTCATAAAACATGACCCAATTTTAACTTATAAACCCAAATAGAAAAACTAACTTTGAATAGTTTCTTAGTCTCTATTTCAACAATATCCAATTATAATGCAACTCATGGATCTATGAGAATCTAATTTACACAACTCCTCTTGTTTTCATTCTATACTTTAGGCTAAATGACCCTTTGAGAGTCAAGTTACAAGAATATATAAGAGAGTTGGGGCAATAAGAAGGCCAAAAATCCTTTCTATTTCATTGTCCATTCTTATTGTTCTTCTTTATTCCCTCTCATTTCCTTTTCCTTTTAAATTTAGTTTAGTTTATTTTTTATTTTTTATTACATTTATTTTCTTTAATGCTATCTTGTATTTTTCTTTTCTATCTTCAATAATTATTGACTCCAAACTTAGGTATCGAGTCTTACAAGCATTTGTCTTGTTTGGACACATCTGAAATCATCTATTATGCACTACCATCCATACATTTTCCATTTTTATATTGGGGAGAATTCATGAGAAAATTTATTTTCATATGTGATGAGCCCCAATTTTGGTACAAATTGGGCTCATTTTGGCCTATTATACTTGCTCAAACCATTCATTTTTTATTGCTTATGCATGCATTTCTTAGTTTGTTCATGTTGTTTGTAGGAAGAAGGGTAGGCACTCTATCTACGTGACTAATGCATTATGATTCCAGGTTTTGGCATAAAAAGGGAGCAAAAGACAACGAAAAAGGAGACAAGAAGACAACGAGGTGGCACTGCTGGTTTTTAGGAGAGGATGTCCACGGTCTTGGGGACATTCCTCGTGATTCTCACCAAGAACTCCGAGCTCCAATCCATCTCCCCTCCGAGCTTAGAAGCAGCCAGCTGTTCTACAGGAACAGCAGTTACAACTGTTCTACAGGAACAGCACTTATGACTGTCCTACAGGATCAGCAGTTAAACTCTAGTTGGACAGCCGAGCTCCTAAAATCAAGGACACTTGTTGGATCACTGTTTTGCATAAGTATAGAGGCCGTAGCCTTTGATAGGTTGTTGAAACTTTCGCATTACTATTGTAATTTTGGAGCACAGCTCGGTGTTAGTTCTTGTTGTAAGCCAGTTTTGGCATAACATCAGATTATGAATAAAGAAGGCAGCTGTTGATCTAGCTCTGAGTTTTCTTAAGGAGACTATAGCTCTCAGGTTAGGGTCCAACCTGAGAGCCATAGATCCCCTCTGCTGTAGTGTTGTTTGCATCTCGTTTCGGCACTCTGAGTTTTCATTTTCACATGCAAATTGAATTACAGGTTGTTGAATTAGTCTTTTTCATGGGCAATGATAGGACTGGTTTATGGTTGAATTGCTTTCGGTTGTTTAGTTAGATTAGCAGGTTGACAATACATTGGAGCTCCAGCAAAACAAAAAGGTTGAGGAAGTCTCCACTGCCATCTCCGTTTGGAGATTGGAGTGCAGCCTATACCAGCCACAAAAATACGCATTTCTTTATTTCATGATTGCTGCAAACACAGTCACGTTACGTTAGATGCTTCCACATGATTCACACCTGCACCACACTCCTTCATCACAGCTTCATGCACATTCTCCTTCGCGTTTTGGATTGCTGTTCATTGAATTTACAAGCACAGGTAGTTTAGGTTAATGCATTTTTGGTTTGGTGACAATCATAAGCATTTGTTTCACTTACACTGCTCTCTCTCGTTCCATTACTTTCTCCTCCATCTTGATCACGCATGCAAACACATCTTTGACCCTTGCTCCGCTCTGTTATCTCCCAAAGTCTTTCACTCCTCACGTACTTCCATTCTCTAGCCCTTTCGTTGACCTAGCCCTCTATCTTCCAACCTACTACCTACATTCACTCCCTATCCCCATTCCTCCACCTCTACAGCCATCACCAGCCTCATTCCTACCTTACACATCTCCCCCTACCATTTCATCACTCCTCCATCACACCAAACACTCACGGTAGGTCATCCTGTAGCCATTTGTAGACATCCTGTAGAAACCAGAGTATCCTGTAGGATCCCCTGCATACATCCTGTAGGAGGCCACTCACTTGGTTGCCGAGCTTCTGAATGTGAGGGACCTCTGTGGATGGATGCTAAGGATCCCTAGGGACCTCTCCTAGCCTCCCCAACCTGTCCCATGCTTTCCTTCCTTCTCCATCCCATCTGCACAACCAAACCCTAGTTAGCACAAAATCACAATCATTCCATTCACTTAAAGGAAAAATACAAAAACATGTCTTTTATGATGCAAGCAGCTTAGATCCATGCATTTTCACTTATTAGAGGTAACAACAGCATTGGTAGAGGTTTCATTCACATTCTTTGCATTATAGAGGTTAGACTAGTTAAATTAGGGTTTCCTAGGTTTACATGCTTTGATTTGCTTTCAGTCCATTTTGTCAAGTAGAGTAGTTTTCCTTCGAGAATAGATTTCGTCCATCAATTAGCAAGCTTCTTCTAAGAGCCTATAGAAGTTGGCTTGAGCCCTAGCGGACTTGTGCCAGCTGACCAAGTGACAACTGTGGCAAGAGCTAGTACTTGTGCATATAGCACCGTCGCTTCCAAGTTTGTACGAACTACCGGGTTGATAAAATGAGAGACAGGAAGCCCCAGGAGTTGTAGCATTATTGCTACAATACTGGAGCTCACCATCTTTTTGGCGCCGTTGGCATTCTCGAAAAGGAGGCAGCAGCGGCACTGGCTGCCCTCAGCACACCTCCAAAACCGAAAGAGAAAAGGGAGAGGGAGACCCCTCTACCATCAGAAGCCAGGAGAAGCAAGAGGATGACCACGGGCAAGCCACAGCCTCCACCCAGCAGCCAAACCACTCCAGGGGATGTCCCTACTTCACCCAGTGCAAGGACCCCCTCTAAAACATCAGCCACCCCCGAGAAAGGAAGCCCAAAAATAACTTCCTGGACACGAAAAATAAGCCAGTCGCCTTCTGAAGCCCGGCTCAAGGAAATGAAAAAGGGAGAAGAAGCGCTACCCTCGTCACCACCAGGGAAAGAGAAGGCAGGGCCATCAAAAGCAGAAAAGAAAGAGCCTGTTCCGGTCCCGAGTCCTCGGCTAAGGACAAGGAGCAGGAGCAAGGTTGCTCAAGGATGAGCAAATGGTTCAGCTGGGGGGTGATGATGAGCCCCAATTTTGGTACAAATTGGGCTCATTTTGGCCTATTATACTTGCTCAAACCATTCATTTTTTATTGCTTATGCATGCATTTCTTAGTTTGTTCATGTTGTTTGTAGGAAGAAGGGTAGGCACTCTATCTACGTGACTAATGCATTATGATTCCAGGTTTTGGCATAAAAAGGGAGCAAAAGACAACGAAAAAGGAGACAAGAAGACAACGAGGTGGCACTGCTGGTTTTTAGGAGAGGATGTCCACGGTCTTGGGGACATTCCTCGTGATTCTCACCAAGAACTCCGAGCTCCAATCCATCTCCCCTCCGAGCTTAGAAGCAGCCAGCTGTTCTACAGGAACAGCAGTTACAACTGTTCTATAGGAACAGCACTTATGACTGTCCTACAGGATCAGCAGTTAAACTCTAGTTGGACAGCCGAGCTCCTAAAATCAAGGACACTTGTTGGATCACTGTTTTGCATAAGTATAGAGGCCGTAGCCTTTGATAGGTTGTTGAAACTTTCGCATTACTATTGTAATTTTGGAGCACAGCTCGGTGTTAGTTCTTGTTGTAAGCCAGTTTTGGCATAACATCAGATTATGAATAAAGAAGGCAGCTTTTGATCTAGCTCTGAGTTTTCTTAAGGAGACTATAGCTCTCAGGTTAGGGCCCAACCTGAGAGCCATAGATCCCCTCTGCTGTAGTGTTGTTTGCATTTCGTTTCAGCACTCTGAGTTTTCATTTTCACATGCAAATTGAATTACAGGTTGTTGAATTAGTCTTTTTCATGAGCATAGATAGGACTGGTTTATGGTTGAATTGCTTTCGGTTGTTTAGTTAGATTAGCAGGTTGATAATACATTGGAGCTCCAGCAAAAAAGGTTGAGGAAGTCTCCACTGCCATCTCCGTTTGGAGATTGGAGTGCAGCCTATACCAGCCACAAAAATGCGCATTTCTTTATTTCATGATTGCTGCAAACACAGTCACGTTACGTTAGATGCTTCCACATGATTCACACCTGCACCACACTCCTTCATCACAGCTTCATGCACATTCTCCTTCGCGTTTTGGATTGTTGTTCATTGAATTTACAAGCACAGGTAGTTTAGGTTAATGCATTTTTGGTTTGGTGACAATCATAAGCATTTGTTTCACTTACACTGCTCTCTCTCGTTCCATTACTTTCTCCTCCATCTTGATCACGCATGCAAACACATCTTTGACCCCTGCTCCGCTCTGTTATCTCCCAAAGTCTTTCACTCCTCACGTACTTCCATTCTCTAGCCCTTTCGTTGACCTAGCCCTCTATCTTCCAACCTACTACCTACATTCACTCCCTATCCCCATTCCTCCACCTCTACAGCCATCACCAACCTCATTCCTACCTTACACATCTCCCCCTACCATTTCATCACTCCTCCATCACGCCAAACACTCACGGTAGGTCATCCTGTAGCCATTTGTAGACATCCTGTAGAAACCAGAGTATCCTGTAGGATCCCCTGCAGACATCTTGTAGGAGGCCACTCACTCGGTTGCCGAGCTTCTGAATGTGAGGGACCTCTGTGGATGGATGCTAAGGATCCCTAGGGACCTCTCCTAGCCTCCCCAACCTGTCCCATGCTTTCCTTCCTTCTCCATCCCATCTGCACAACCAAACCCTAGTTAGCACAAAATCACAATCATTCCATTCACTTAAAGGAAAAATACAAAAACATGTCTTTTATGATGCAAGCAGCTTAGATCCATGCATTTTCACTTATTAGAGGTAACAGCAGCATTGGTAGAGGTTTCATTCACATTCTTTGCATTATAGAGGTTAGACTAGTTAAATTAGGGTTTCCTAGGTTTACATGCTTTGATTTGCTTTCAGTCCATTTTGTCAAGTAGAGTAGTTTTCCTTCGAGAATAGCTTTCGTCCATCAATTAGCAAGCTTCTTCTGAGAGCCTATAGAAGTTGGCTTGAGCCCTAGCGGACTTGTGCCAGCTGACCAAGTGACAGCTGCGGCAAGAGCTAGTACTTGTGCATATAGCACCGTCGCTTCCAAGTTTGTACGAACTACCGGGTTGATAAAATGAGAGACAGGAAGCCCCAGGAGTTGTAGCATTATTGCTACAATACTGGAGCTCACCAATATGCATGTTTAACCATACCTTCCAACCTTCTCGTGACACATGGTAAAGAGTAGGTTCACCATTACACTGTAGACAAAGAGACCCATCACTAAGAAAATTAGCACTTGGTGACAACTCATTCATGAGCAAGTTTTGATAGGGGGAATAGTGTCAAAGGCTAGATAAATCTTAGATTATCACTATTAGTGTGAAACTTGGCAGATAATGCTAAAAGTCTTGTGAAATCCATTTCAACAAGAAAATGTTTTGGAAGGTAGATGTTGTATTTCTATAGTCAAGGCACCTTGATATAAGAAACTAACATGTGGCATTGCAATGATAATATCTTGGGTGATCCAATAGATGATGTCTCATTTTGGGATGAGGAAGTGAACCTTTTGTGGCATTAGTGACACATTTCCAAAATTAAATAACGGCCTCTAAATATTAAGGAGATCAACAATCCGTTTTTGTTGGTTTTCCTTCACAAACCATCATGACATCAAATGATCGATGGCACACATTTTATATTAGGGCCAAGATGCGTACCATGAGGAGATTCACCCAAGGAATTTGGAAAACCTTCATACCATGAACAATTATTGACCCAAGCTCCACTTTGGACTTGCGTTAAATGACATGAAAATATTGCATGAGAAATCTAGAAGCCTAATGATGTTTTCTATGAAATAATGCAATAAACATTAAAAATGATAATTTCAATAATATTAATCCTATAAAAAGTTAATAAACGAATAAAATCCTCTTTAACAAGATGATATCCAACTTCAAGATATTCGAAAGCACAAATATGAAATGAGTAAAATGCATAAAATCCTCTTTAACAATATAATCTCTAATGACGAGATATTCAAAGCACAAATATGAAATGGGTATTCAAATGACTCTCCTTGATTGATAAATAGGATATAAAGAGGGCATGATATATAATTCACTCTAGGTCAATATTACCATAACTAATAAACTATTAATGAATAAGGTTTAGGACCCTAACAAATGGTTTTTCCATCACCATTTGTGACTGACGATCTTTTTTTGTGATTTCTTAGCTTCCCATATAACTTATTATGGAGGAATCCTCTTGAACTTGATTACATATTATGTAATGGTTCTATTTTGAAGAGGAAATGAATGTTTATATATAACTCTTCATTCAATATTTAATTTTCTTTGTTTCTTTAATTTTAGAAGCTCAATTTGAGTGGGAATAGTTTGTACTCTTCATTGAATATTTAATTTTCTTTCTTTAATTTTAGAAGTTCAATTTGTGTTGGAATAGTTTGTCTAACTTCCATTTTTACGAAGGACATGTGGAAAATACTATGAATGCATAAAGAAGGGAAATCTACCTCATAATCCACTTTTCCAATCTTATGAAGGATTAAATAGATTTTATAAAATTTTGGAGCTAGTTTTTATTTTTTCTTTTGTTTAAGAGAAGCTTGCTTGTATGAATGGAGTTGAAAATATACCCAATCCTCCACCATGAAGTGTCTTTCATTGTGATTTTGATCTACTTGCTACTTCATCTAGTTCTTGGCCATTTGAAGGTTTTCTTTAATTATTTTCAAAGTTTGATGAGTTTTTGACAATGTGTGAATCTATCGCTGGTACTTTGGAATGATCTTTCAAAAAAGAGGTGATACTAGGAGCTCAATATCCATAAATATCTTGACATCAAGATATTTAAGTAGTTGTATGTTTGGTTGTATTATACCACCACTTTGTTAGAGGAGCCACATGACCATTAAGATTGTTCATTTGAAGGATATCAACAATGGTAAACCTCCTAACGTTAATTGACTATTTTTTTTTTCACCATTTTTGTTTTGATGATATGTTGAAATCACAGTTAACTTGTTCCCATTGTCCATAAATCCTTCCAAAAATTTCTTGTGTCTTTAGATCTCTATCAATAATGATTACCCTAAGAAATACATGAAGCCTATGAATTTCTTTTTGAAAACATCGATCACTTGTCTTGCAGCATATATAATTCTCATTACACAAACAAAAACATATTTTGTGACTTTATTCATGACCACAAAAATGACGTCCTTACCTCCATATTTTGGAAATCTTGTAATGAAATCCATTAATATCTCTTTTCATATTTGACTAGGTATGTGTAAGATTTGAAGTAACCCTAGAGTATTAACAATACTTTTTGTTGTTTGGAACACTTGATATTCTCTTACAAATTTCAAATATTCTTCTTCATTCCTTCCCCACAAAATAATTTTTTTATCATTCAATATCCTGAAGGAGTCCTCAATATCCTGTCATAGGAGAGCTATGATATTCCCTTAATATTTGTTGGTTCAACTTTGATTGAGGAGATATAAATATTTTATCTTGACACCAAAGCTTGTCTTTCTTCCAATCCTAATGTTTTATAGACATCATATTTTTTGCGTAGTAATATTATCTTCTTGCCATTCACGAGCCTCTTTGTGTGACATAATAATCACAATGATAATGTTATATAAAATAGATGCTTCTTCTATTCTTGAGAAGGTATATGCTACTAAATTATACTTCCCTTTCTTTTATATTATGTCAAAATGAAACTTTTGTATTTGTATTTTAATTATCCATTTTTGTTTATCTTCTAAAGACAACCTTTGCTCTAAAAAGTATTTTAGGATGGTGCGATCCATCTTGACTTAAAATGCCTTCCAATAAAATAATGTCAAAAAGATCCATAAATAGTAGGTTGAAGGCCCATTCATCAACCTATAAGAATAAATTTGTCAATTTCTACATTCACAAGTATGTTGAGTTCATGGCTCTAGAATGTATGGCTTTATGTCAATCTAGTTCCAAGGTTTGATTTGTTGTATTCAAATAGTTATAGTAATTTAACCCCAACAAAACAAACAAACAATTCAAATAGTTATAATAATATATACATGAACAAAACAAACAACACAAATATCATAAATGGAACTGTTGAGTCTTGAAAATGTCATTCATTTCCATTTCACTTTCACTATTATGTCCATTATATCACCTCCATTTCATCTCCATTTCACTACTATGTCACCACATTCATCCCACTTTCATTATCATTGGGCCACCTTTATGTTTTTCCAATCTTTATTATTTCTAAGCCTTTTAAGTGAATTTGTGGTTAAACATTAGAAAATAATGTGCATATGCTTATACCTAACAAATGGGTTGAGGTTGTTGATATGTGTAGGTTGAAAGGAGGCTTCTAGAAGACCCTTATGTGGCACCCCAAGGCCAAATTCGAATTTGAGTGGAAAGAATCATGGGATCATGAGGATATGTGTCACATCTCCTAATTGTATTGTAACTCTAAAAAGACATGTGTCTTATCAGTTCCTATTCTGATTAGGACTCTAGAGGTAGAGGGAGAGATTCATGGACTATCATTAATGAGATGGCTCTCATCTTTTTGTATAAATAGGAGATCTCTCTCCTTCATTTGTTAGTCCTTTTTAGTCCTTTTTAGTTTCTAGTTCTCAAGTTTGTAGTTCTTCCTTGATGGCTTTTGAAAGCTTTGGAGGACTTTGTTGTACTTTGTACTTTTGAAGAAATTGAATAAAGCTTTGATGTTCTCAACATGGAAGGAGATGTGAAGTAGATGTCATGGAGCATATTAGGATGTAAGGTAGAGTAGATTTCATTTTGTAAATATTGCTTTGTAGAATGTAAGGTAGATTAGATTTTTCATTCATGCAATTTTAATTCATGCAAGTGTGTTTAATTTTGCTTTGATTTCATGACTGGTGGCGTGTGTGATCATCTTGTCTATGTTGCTGACCTTTATTTTTCTGTAGTTTGATTTTCATTAGTATCATTTCTTTAACTTGCACTCTACTTTTTCTCTTAGATATCAAGTTGTTCATCTATTGATGGTTCTTTTTCCATAATCAAATAACTTTATTGGAGCCAAAATATCATTTAGTACACCTTGGTTTAGTTTGCTTTAAGACTCACATTGCTGACTTGTTCATAACTGTTCTCACATGATAAATCTAGCTGAAAGGCAAAAAGGTTAAGAAAAGGTTAAAGTAGTGTGATTTGTCTCCTTTATGTAGTGTCACTTAGATTTCATTTTCATTTTAAATCAGCAGCAGAGATACTGGGCCGATGTCATTAGTCCTTTATTTGATGTCTTTATTTTCCTTTAAGCATTTGATTTCATAGGTGGTAGGGGGCCCCTGCCTTGTATAGTTGTCATTTTATTTTTGCATTTTATTTCACCATGTATATTAGCTGTACATAAATTGCTTTCAAGTTGATTGTAGATTAGTGATGCACATAGCCTTTTAATGAACTAATGACGTGATAGAATCATCTTGTCCTTTTGCTGAAGCAGCAAGGATACTGGGTCTCATAGTCATTCTCTCATTATTTGATTATTGCATTTTATTTCGATTGAACTAGTTGCATTAAACACTTTAGAAAAGCAACAAGAACAAAACCCCAAAAACAACATAAACTATAAAACAACGAAGTAAGAGAAAGGTTAACTAAGCACAAATGGTGCACCACACTTCATCAGTTTACGATACCCGGATTGATAATTTATGTAGAGCAATTTAAGACATTAAATTGACTAAACAGGAACTCTCTTTACACACATTCTAGTCATGAAAATTTGGAGCCTACTAAATGTATATGAAACTACTTGACCTTATTTTAGAATTTCCATCCAATGCTTATCATGAGAAAACTTATACACTATTATGAATAATTATGTGTTTGCAATATCAATTGATGGTTAAGATATATATTTTTTACTTAAACAGAAACTAATACAAATTTTCTTGATCATGCTATTTAAAGGTGCATTTTAACTCCAATGAAGTGTGCCATCTTCATGCTTCACTTCTATAAAATAAGGCCTAGCAATAACTCCATTGCAATTCTTTTTGGAAGCATTTCCATTCTATGTGAACTAATAATATAAGAGGTAGTGATTTTAACCCATTAAATTTCTATTTAGTACCTTTCTTTTAAATCTCGAAATTGACCAAAAAAAATCTAATGAACCATTAAATATTTTTTTTTGTAAGCTTCATAAATATAATTCTATTACTGATAACTAGTGTTACATTGATAACTTCTTTGTACCAAAAACACTCTGGGATCCCATATTCCCAATAGTGAAGACAAAATTGACTATTCCTATCAGTAAAGACCTTAGATACCGAAATTAACTTCCTAGAGGTTGGTTCAAAAAACTTACAAAGGACCAAGCTAGGCATACATGGCTTGTTTAAAGGTATTATGAGCATGGCTATGCCCACTACCAAATAAATAGTTATATTGCATGTGTGTGTTTTGAGTAAACCATACAAAAGAGCTAGCGTTTGAAAATGGCATACTAGGAGTAACCTGTTTGCAAAAGGAGATGCAAAAAACAATGAAAAACTGTTATATGATATGACAACTCGAGAGAGTGGATTGCAATTGCCTTGGGGAAAGATCACTGCTGGGGCATTGATGACTGTTGGTGCTTCATGCTATGTATCAGATCCATAATCTGAGTTAGACACCACAAAATTCTCTACCCGTGTTAATCTAGCCACAAAGTCATCCATATTGTATCTAATGTCCCAGAGAATTCACTTGATTTCCTCCTTACCTACAAATAACTGATAACTGTAGATTTGTTTATCACAGATGACCATGTGAAGTAAGGTTTCTAGCTGACGGTGCACAATCATTGGGTGAAGGAAATGGATCCTCCAATTTCTGAATTTTCTTAGATCAGGAGTCCACCTGAAGGTGGTGCTGCCGATCTCAGAGCCAAAAAAATATAGTCGGTCACCAAACTCCGTTTCCTCTAAGTGAAGAATTTCATTCCTCATTTCAAGGGGAATCAAATCGAAGTGTTAAGCCATTGAGTCCCAACTAAAGAGACGTTGACAATGAGAGGAAGATGTGCCTGAAGCGCCACCATGACGACTGGGTAGACGTTGCCTAGGGGGCCATGTATTGACATGGAGTACTACTATGGACTAACAGATGGGCGAACGAGAGACAACAACAACCAACAAGCAATGTTACAGAAGCGGTGGGATGAAGGAGAGTGAGGGCATCATCGACCATAGAAAAGAAGAGTGACCCGTAATTCCAAGAAGCGTATGTCCCAAAATAGTGAAACTCAAAATGGCTTGCACACAAGGAAAATTTTAAGGATGGAAATTTATCTTAAAGTTTATAAACCTTGGCGAATCTCACTAGTCCATGATATGAAATGTGTGTGTTTGGCAATATTTCCATAAAGATATTCAAATTTCTAATAATTTTATATAGCTATATAAAAGTTTGGTGATTTTTAAGTTAAAATAGTTTTATACCATAAAATTTGTGCGAAAATTTCCTAAAAAAATGGAAATTAACGAATAATTATTTTTGGAAAAAGCACGGAAAACTAGCCCACCTGCGAATATTAGCCCCTAAAATTTGCCATACTTGCACATTCAAATTTCCACAGGAGCAGAGGAAAAAAATAAATTGGAGCTAGGAAAATCAGGTTAGCTTTGACCAGAACACAACTTGTGAGTATATTAAAACTAGATTGAAAATGTACATGGGTACTAGACACCAAAGACCAATATAGGGCAACTGAAGGAAATACCCGTGGAGTCAGTGATTTGGGGTGAAAAAGTGGGTAACACAACAACCAACTCAAAAAAGGGACCTATTGTTGCATTGTGAAGAAAAAACACAAAGAACATTGAAATCTACAGGGACCAGAGAGGCTACAAAAGAGTGATGACACACATAAACTATCATATTCCAAATTGAAAATTTACACCAAATAACATAAACATCTACAAGGAACAACAACCATAAAAAATTACCGAACATGCATATCAAAACACCAGGAAAATAAAGTAGAACAATTGAGCCATTTTATTAATCTCGAGAATGATGAGTATAATGAGTAAGGAAAATGGAACCTGGTTTTGCTACTACAAACTATGAAAAACCCAAATGAGACAACTCTAATTTGGAGGAAATATTGGCCCAAACTAGTACTATGCACTACCCAGAAAATTACTAATGTTGCTGCTAGAATGAGAGTGAAGATCATGATTTGAAGAATATGTGATCCTGCCTCTTGAAAGCACACTCTGATACTGCCTAGAGCCTAAGCATCCACCTGCAAGAGAGGTCATACACTTGTTAGATATATTCCCATGAAACCCTTAAGTGACTCGCCCAACATGTGTCATGTATCACCTTAAGTGTTAACTCAAGGGTGGACCATGCATTACCACTATAGCAACCCATGCACTCCCCAAACCCGTACCTATTAGCTCGTGCCCTAACCCACTGCCACCGCTGAGGAGTCTCTCGCCTTGCGCATTGAGTCCCATCCAAATATTTCATGTGAGCTCCCTGCTCCCTTCTTCTCGTGCCCAAAGTGTCAAGGGACAACAACGAAATCATATATGTCTGCAAGCGATGTAAAAGAGGAATATGCATGTAAGTCCCCATGGACAACATTAAGTGGTGCTCATCTTCTTCCTCGTCGATCCTAGGTGGAGTACACCCAAAGGTATGCCTAATGTCCCCATCCATCAGTCTCCTAGGAGGAAATTCTCCAAGAGTCTGTTGTGCCACAGCATATGCCATTGCATACCACCAAGTATCCCTATACTCTTCGACATGCCACCATACACAAAAACCTATCCATGTACACCACTGGCTTTCCTTTCCTGTTGTTGTATCACCGTGTATCGTCGGATGCCCCATATGTACCAATGCGCCTCTCACTCCACTAACAAATCCAATGTGGTGTGAGTCACTACCCCTACTCCATGGTGTAAATCCATACACAACAAACCACTGCTCAACATTGTATACTCTAACACTCCACTGCACTCCATGATCTAAGGCTGAGACAGTACACGTTAGCTCACACCCTAGCGGTATCACCACCTCAATTGTCACATCACCATACCCTCTGGTGCCTGGGCCTCGCCTCCAAATCCTCCTTGAGAGACATGAGAGATGAGTCCCCCTATGTACTAGTGGTGATGCCACCACTGTATTGCTCCTTCGTGACCATTGTACCCACATAACTAGGGAGAACCCTCGACCCCATACAAGGTACTGTCTAATGCCTTGCTAATGCCACCTCCTTCGACAATCTCTTGCCAAAGTTTGTGGATCATCCTATGACCTTGTGCAAAACTAGCATACCCAGATGACTCGTGGAGTCCCCTCATAATCTGACTGGCCCCTAGTGCTGACTGAAACTCCCCTAGTAAATAGTGTGCTTGACCATTAGATCAACTATGCCACTGATGCAATATTCAATATGCGTATCGGGTAAATGGTAGGTAGTCCCACCTGGATCCCAATGCCAGTCTGGGCTTATGATATCTCCAATGTATGGAAACTCCTGTTGAGCTTCACCCTGGTCTACTATCATCTCCATAATCCTAGTCCACTCCACCGGGTACCAACTTAGAATCTATTGCCATCCAACCCCAAGAGAGGGATCAAATGCATGAACTCTTGTACACAGAACAAACAGTCCAATTTGACACAGTGTCATGCTCAACTCATGTCGCTTAGTCCTGCTAACCTATCCATCCCCTCAGGTATGTCTAGACAACAATTCCTCCCTCAATCTAATGCGTAAGGGTGGGTGATGAACACTGTAGATCCCGTCAGTGTGCCTCTAAAGCAAACTACGTTGAAATCCCAATGTGTGGCCTCTATGTTGCCCCTCATCAATGGCTAGCCCAAAGGATGGTTGCGCATCCTCCTTCGTCATGGACTCAACATGAGTCTCCGACTGCTCCTCCATAAACAACCCAACACACAAGACATTCTCAATAGTCAGTTGTAGGTGATCGTCGTCCGACAACTCTATCATAGATATGGATGCCTATGAACCTATCAGCTCCTCAATAATGGTGGAGATGTCTCCCTACACCTCATCAACTTGTGGTGCATTTCTATCACCTGAGAACTCAATCACAACCTTAGATACCTCATCAATGGATACCTCAACAACAGATGGCATCTCACCAACGGGTGTATGCTCAATTGTCTCCTTGCTAACCATGGCCCCTTTAACTACTCTTTCATCTTCTACCTTAATCCTCCTCATCATCCTTGCATAAATCCACTGAATTACCACTGCTTTGTGCATGTCTCTTAGTTCACAAAACTCCCAAAAATAGAGGGAATCTGAATGCCATGTCCCAATGATTGATATGCCCTCTAATTTGTTGCAAATAACTCCACATGAGTTGTAATCATGTCTTTCCATCTTGATGCATTATCGAAAATTTTGGGCATAATGGATTTGTTGTATAATTGAAAATGGTATTGATTCCCAATTGTTGAATGAATCAACTGCTTCCCCACATCAATCATAATTTGTTGCATCATAATCACCTCATTCAAGGCTATTACCATGTTGTTTCATTTTAACCTTTCTTTGGACCCGATGATATCTTAGTTTTTTATTATTATTATTATTATAATTTGGTCTTGTCATAGAATGAAGAGTTTCCCACAAGCTGGGCCAATATGATGTCTCTGATACCACTGTAATATTCCAAATTGAAAATTTACAACAAATAACATAAACATCTACAAGGAACAACAACCATAAACACATACCGCACATGCATATCAAAACACTAGGAAAATAAAGTAGAACAATTGAGCCATTTTATTAATCTCGAGAATGATGAGTACAATGAGTAAGGAAAATGGAACCTGGTCTTGCTACTGCAATCTATGCAAAACCTAGGTTAGACAACTATGATTTGGAGGAAATACTTGCCCAAACTGGTACTATGCACTACCCAAGAAATTACTATTGCTGCTGCTAGAATGAGACTGAAGATTATGCTTTGAAGAATGCCTTGGTCACCTTGAAATTGTAGCCATGAGCTCCACTCCTCATACCCAAAAATTCCCAGAAGGGGTTTGGCATAACTCCAAGTCAAAACTAAACCCACAAAGTGATGCAAATTTACCAGTTAATCAACAATATGCACTGCTATAAGAATGAGGATTTCAGACTTGAATATTGCCCAATTTTTTCCGTAAATTTAGTCATAGACTCCTCTCAATAAACCCAAAAAAACCCAAAAAGGGTTTGGGCTATATCTATCGACCCCTCGTAACCCCCAACAAGTGTGAATTGCCCAATCTGGCCAAAAAATGCCCCACATTTTTGATACTACTGATTATGCCCAAATCTACCACAAAAAAATTATCCAAGCTCCAACTAAATTCTCCACTGAGAAATACCTCCTATCTCCCACCCTTATCTCCCCCGACTCCATTTCTCTAAATCCCTGCACAACACTTGGTTAATAGCTTTTGCACCCTTGCCAAAATATAGAAAAATTGACCCAGGTAATAGCCTCCAATCTAGCTCGGCAAATCACTGTCCAAACTTGAGTCTAACAATAAGAAAATTCCCTACAAAATCTCAGATCCTTTAACCCATGCTTTCTCCCACAATGTGCTCCATAAAATACCCTTGTGCCCAAGAAAAATGCACTACTGAATAAACTCCTGCAATGATGTCTGATGGAAGCTCTGAATTGAGCTCCCCAAATTGCCTCACTAGGGAGACACTCAAAGTTCTCCAAATTGGGGGTTGAATTCCGCTTGGAATTCTTAGTGCTAAACAACACTCTGAGCTTTGTGCTAAACAACTCTAAGAGATGATGAAATATGAAGTGTAATAGTCAAAAGATGATTAGAAAATGAGTCCATCCTCCTTTTATAATGGAGTTGTCTTTAGTGCGACTTTTTGGACTTTCCGATGCCGGAATCCGGTGGAAAAATTTGAGGTGAAATATTGATTTGTGTTATTTAAACTAGTTTTTTGACCGTATATATGGACTCAGCACCCTGGAAAACCCCTAGGGCACTTCGATTGCATAGGATTACCTATTAAGCTTGTGATTTCAATAAATTCCTGTCGGACTTTAGAGAAATTACACTGGAAAAACCCACCGTAAAAACTTCCAAAAAGTCGCACTAAAGACAACTCCTTTTATAATTTCTTCCCATACTCCTAGGCTCCCTTTTTAATTATTATTTTATTGGTGGGGGCCATTTTCCACTAAGTGACTTTTTCCTCCATTTTAATAAAATAATCATTTGTCGCCAATCTCCATTAAAATAATACTTGCCATGTTTCTCCAAAATAATATTTGCCCCTTTTACTTAATATTACCAAAATTGGGCAAAATTCCCATGCTCACAAAATTGGGGATATTACATAAACTAGTAGATTGAAGACAAGAAATAAATTGTGATGCCAGGTAATGCATAGACATACCTTCCTTGTAAGCTTTAACCTCCCACCTTGGCATCTAGGAGTAGGAAAACACTTGGAAACCTTCCGCTTTTCCTTAAACAATGCTTAAAATTCGCCACCCTGAGATAATGCCCATATATTTATAAAGGGGCTAAAACATGAGGGGATCGAACGGGTGGGAGAGAAAGGATGAATGTGAAAAAACCAGAGAAGGACAAGTGTGTGTCATGATACACATGTTAACAGAGTCATTAAAAACCCAAATCATGCACTCCTAGGTGCGATGTGCCTTTCTTATGTTAGGGTCACTGTTCTCCGTAACCAATCCTCCCTGGGATAGTGAAGCCATAATTAATTGTGATGGGCAGAAGCAGTAAACAAAGGGAATGTTGTACTAAGGCCCCTCTACCACCAAATGCCCACATTTAAAGTGATATGTTGAGGGTAGGTGAGTGTGAGCACAAAGACGGTGAGGACGCCATGCATGGATGGGATTGGGACAGGTAGAGAGCTTGGCTCTCATTGCCATACCTACCTTTTCCTTCACCATCCTAGTTGTGAGCATACCAACCCAAGAGCCTTAATACGACCCCCATGGGAGACAATCATTAAAATATTATGACCACAGCGAATCAATCAATACTCTTCCCATAAAGTCTAATTTGAGGGTTTGGAATTTATCCATAATGTGGATGTGGCCAATCTAGGCCATGTAGAGTTTAGATTTATATTTATTAGTAGTGGGTTGTGGAAGAAGAAGAATGCTAATGAGTTGACCCACAGGGACAGTGGGGTGCTCAAGTATTGAAGATGTTTTGGGATGACCCATATTGTGAGAAATAGAACGGAGGTTTGGAGGAGAGATTTCATAAATATATTGTTTTGAAAGTTTTTTTGATTTTTCTAGTATTTTTATGTTGTTTTTGAGTTACATATTCTAAAGTTAGTGGCGCTGAATTATAATTAGAGTCATATCAAGATTTTGTGGTTGTTGTTTTTTGTTTTTAACATAGTGGAAAAATTCAAATCAGTAGTGGAGACAACCATCCCTGATAAATTTCATTATCATCCTCGGTATAATTTTTGATAAATTTCATTTTATCAAAATCCTCTGTAATTTTTGATAAATTTCATTTTATATGTGCTTGGAGATTTCACAGTTATTCATGTTGATAATATTTTTCTGGAATAGAACTGTGTAGAGGATTAGTCGATCCAATATTTTGAGTGGACACTCCACCCATCTAAAGTAGAAAGCTAAACTTGATATAATTTTTTGATAAATCTACAATTATTCATGTTGATAATATTTTTCTAGAATAAAACTATGTTATTCTGAAAATATATTAACAAACTTCATTTTATCATCATACTTGGTATACATTTTAATAAATTTATTATAATTTGTATTATATATAATTTTAAATAAATTTCATGATTTTTTTTTAAATTTATAATTATTATTATCTTTTATAAAATTTTAAATAAATTTATTAATTTTCACTATTATGAATTATTTTGCATTTATATAATTTAACAATTTAACTCAAATTGATAGATGATTTATTTGGGTTTAATTCGTTTAAAATAAATGATAAAAAAATATACATTTCAAATTTGTTTTTTAATTTATTTATTACTCAGCTTTTATATTCTTCCATGAAAGAAGCTATTATCTAGATTTTGATTTTGATAATAGAGATGTGATGAATAAAATAGTGAAATTACTATGTACAGATAAAGTCAGACATAGACTATAGCTGAATTTAAGGTCGAGCATGGCTGTGAAATTTTTTTCACATTTGTAAATAGTGCCCAAATAGCTTAAGGAGAGAATTTCTACAATATAACCTCGGCCCCGGTATATTGCCCCTGGTAATTTCATTAATAACCTATTGAATAACTAGAACATTTTTAACCATAGATTAATTCATTGGGACCAGAACTAATTATAGTCTAATGTTGACTTGAGGACATTTTGGCTTGTCGGTTACTCGTAACTTTTCCAATTATGATAATGACATTTTGGCTTCTCTGTCACTCCTAACTTTTCCCATTATTATAATGGGAAACATGACTGTGGTGGCCACAAATAATATCATGGGACTTCTCCAAGAGTTTCCATCAAAACCTCTAAAATAAATTTGATAGATTTGTTGTCTGGCTTACCCAGTAAGAAAGCAGTGGATATTGTAGTTGGTGTGTGAAAGGATAAGCTCTTAGTAAAATATATTTTTCTCTCATTTCCACTGACATGGTGTCAATCATACTAATTGAAAATTGTCAAATCAAATCCCTTATGGATGACTGAATTGTAAAGCAATAGCTCAAGAAAAGGTTGTTTGCTAGATATGTTGAGGGAGTTACCCATGATAAACAGTATATGATCCTGCACACGCCTTTTAAGAATCTACAACAGTGGTTTGATATTATAAATGATATTTTATGAAAATAACTCAGGTTGAAGTATTAGAAAACATTTCAATAGAAAATATATAATATTATGTTTTCATTGTTTATATGGCACAATAACCATGGCAGATATTGCCACAATTTGGGAAAATCACGAGTTATTAGTTGCAAAAATATTAATAATGGAAAATAATCTAAATTCTTAGTTATAAAATTTATTAAAATTAAAGTTTATATATTGTTTTAGAAAGAGTGTTGTTATACTTGTTTTATTAGTTATAAATTTTGTTTTCATTTTATAAATTTTTTAATATTAAATTTATCAAAGCCATTTTTTTTTGAAATTTATTAACAAAGTTTTTATTAAATATAAATGAAATAGGTGGTAAACTAAAATAAATTATTTTTTATTGTTTTTTAGTTGAATAATTCGCTGGTCGATAAAGATTGGTGGATTTTTGAATGAATGATGTAGATTTAATGTGTCGGGAATATGTTTCCTCTGAGGCATTATCCACTACTAGAATATACACAACACAACGTGGGTTGAGTGAATGGGTCAACGACAAGCGTTGCAGATAGTATTTCTTGGACTCCATTGCCGACAACTCTGTTGTTTTCGGCCTATTGCTACAGACTATTACTGGTGCATATTTGTTAGCCAACATGAGTTCCACAGACTTCCTTACGTTCAACAAACAAAAGTCGAGAAATGTGCTTCGAATATTGCTATGGAATCTATGTGTGAAAATGACAAGTACTGTCAACGCGAGGCGTAACTAGAGACAAAATGCGTTCAAATAATAGACATAAACCTGGATTCGGGAACTCGCCTGTAATTGTGCAAGCTAAACTATAACTTTCGTTAGTATTTCACCATAGTCGAGTATTCCAGCAGCAAGGAGAATCCTGGTACTAAATCTTAGTGGCGTTAATCCAAACACATAAATTAATGGCTAAAATTGCTAGAAAACCCTAACCATCTGATGCAAACAATGGACTTCTGAGCGTTCTTTATCTGCTGGTGACTGAAGAATCCCTTGGACCTTCGGTGGGAGCTGGTGCCGTGTAGCTTGCAGAGGTCGGGCGGGTTCAAGTGCTAGAGCGAATGAGGGTTCTGTGCGACGGATGGGATAGGGTTTGGTTACCCTAACTTCCTGTTGCTGAATCAAAACCATCATATCCATGATCCACTGTCTACAGTGGAGATTAGCCCTCATGCCAAACATTTGACCCACAACTACTAGTTGCAATCTCTTACCTTCAAGAATGTTCCAAGACCTAAACTTTGGTTAAGGCTTAGGAATAGGCTTGTTATGTGACCGCTAAAATGTGAATAATAATATCATTCATCACCGTGAGTATTTATGACCATTGTTTATTTTATAACCCAACCTGTTCCATGGACAAATGTTGCCTCGTTGATTAATAAATGAGTAGTGTATGTCAAATTTTATATACATAATTTTTTTTTACTTATATATTGCATTTATGTTGTTAAATTTCATGGATAGACCTGTTACAAAGATCTATAAGTGATAGTTCAAAATCATAGTGTGGCTGTTGAATAAGCCGCTAATTTGTAGTTAGAGATGGACTGACAACTCCAAAAATGTTTATAAGTGCAGCAAAATGAATGTCTTCATGAAACTATTCATGTGTGTTCATACCAGGTCTGAAAGGAAAGGAAAACATGAGGCAGGCATGGCATTGAAATTAACAAGGTTTCATAAGAATTTCAAGAGAGTTACTTAACATGGTAATTGTTCCTATAGAATCATGAAACCATAGAGTTGCTTTTCTTTTCCACCCTATCCAAAAAATGCTATTATCATGCAGCCTAAAGTCGTTTTTCAAATATTTTCAGCATTAACGTTGCATAACATAATTTCAAGATGATAGTGTCTGCTTTTCTTTATGAATCATTAGATAGGGAAAACTAGTAGTGCCCAACAATGAAATACAGTCTTTCAAATAAATGGAGAGGTGACGAGGACAATAATTAAAAGAAAAACAAAAATATTTTAATATGGACTATGCTTCAATAAAACAACCACAGTTACTCACCCTTTTGGTGGGGGATAAAATTCCTTTAAATTGGATTGTGCATTAATAAATAAGTCACATGTGTTTATAAAGCATGTATATTTTTAAAATGAAGATCATTTTTTTAATAGATTAATTCTGATATATTTGTGTTTCTTTTTATTTGGGGTAATTTTCAAAAAATTTCACAGGAATTTATGGGAATTTTAAGTTTTAGTCATATAAATTAATTTATAGAAAATTGAGTGTGTCAATAATCTATTTATACATTGCAAAAACACGTTTCAAATAATTTAAATTCGTAATTTTGTCAAAAATTATATTACCGGATTGTAGTTAAAAAGACAAAAACATCTGATATTAGACTACTCTAAATTAATGTAAATTTATTTTAAATTATTATTTAAATTAATGTAAATTTATTTTAGTTTTAAGATTTATTATACTTAAAAAATTAAATCTCTTTATATTCATAAAAAATAAATTAATAATTTTTTAAAAAAATATTATGGGTAAACTTTAACTTGAAAAAAAAAGAATTATACATCTTATTGTAAAATGGACCATTTTGTTAAATAAAATTTGCTTATATATTAATTTCCCCATCTAATTAGAATATGAACTTATTAGAATTGGGATAATCTCAAATCCCTAGGAAATTGGTGGGGGGAGCCACATGGCACAAATCTAATTTAACTTGAGAAAAAAAAGGAATTACACATCTTATTGTAAAATGGACCATTTTGCTAAATAAAATTTACTTATATATTAATTTCCCCATCTAATTAGAATATGAACATATTAGAATTAGAATAATCTCAAATCCCTAGGAAATTGGTGGGCAAGGGAGCCACGTGGCACAAATATAATTTTTTAAATTTATTAAAAGTCAATGCAACCTAACAAACTCTATAACACACTACAGTTGTTGATAAACATTAAGACTAAGCATATGTTGAGCATATTCCCTTGAGAATCAATCTAGGGCGTTAATTAAAAACATAAAATAAAAATAAAAAGTCAAAATAGCCTCATCCACCTTAACTTGAAAGTTGGATTAGGCATGAACTTTGATACATACCTAAAGTGATCACAAGGTATCGGTGATGTCCAAAAATTCTATGGCTAGTTGCATATGACAAAGCCATTGACTTAGACTGTAAACATTATGAATGAGACTTACGGTTAACCAACCCACAAAATCTTAGGCCACCTGATTAAAAAGACCCTAAGATCTCAGTAGTGGAGCTCATGTTAAATGTGAAAAGAGATTAACCTTTAAAAAAATTACATATCACGAACATTATTAAAATACTTTTTAATAATAATAATAATAATAATCCCTTGGGTTTAATATTATTCCCTTAAGTTTATAATATCAATCATGGTCAACAATCATCAATCATAGCCAACCATGGTCAACTATGGTTGAATGTCGCATTGTGACAATGATTGTATCAATATGAAAATCAACCATGGTCAACCATGTTTATTTTAGTGTTTATAATATTTATCTTAGGATTTATATACTTTGGGTTTATGATATTAGTCCCTTAGGTTTAATGTTATTCCCTTGGGTTCATAGTCTCTTGGGGTTTTAGTATTAATCCCTTGGGTTTATTATTCTCTTCGGTTTATAATATCAATCGCTTGGGTTTATATTATAAATTATGGTCAATCATGGTCAATCATAGTCAACCATGGTTAACCATGGTCAAATGTCGCATTGTCGCAAAAATTGTATCCATGTGAAAATCATGGACAATCATGGTGAACCATGGTCGACCATGTTTTATATAATGAAACATGGTCAATCATGGTCAACCATGGCCAAACGTCGCATTGTGAAAATCTTGTCTTGATATGAAAAAACCATTATCAGCCATGGTTCAACGTCGCATTGTGACAAACATTATCTCGATATGAAAAACACCCATGGTCAACCATTATACAACATTCATAAGGATTGTCTCAACATGAAAATCAACCATGGTCAATCATGTTTAATTTAGTGTTTATAATATTTATTTTAGGGTTTATATACCTTGGGTTTATAATATTAGTCCCCTTGGTTTAATATTATTCCCTTGGTTTCATAATCCCTTGGGGTTTTGGTATTAATCCCTTAGGTTTATTATTTCTTTGGTTTATAATATCAATCGCTTGGTTTAAATTCCTCTTAGGTTTATAATATCAATCATGTCAACATCAACAATCCATAGCCAACCATGGTCAACATGGTTGAATGATCGCAATGTGACAAGGATTGTCTC